>JAQQSZ010000101.1:0-33939 GCA_028646595.1 Phalanger gymnotis | reverse complement strand
TCAAGTTTTTGCTGCGGTGGGGCCTAAATAAATTTCTTGTTGTTTTCTCCTTAGAGAATCTCTCATACCTTGCGATTTCGGACCATTCAAACATATACATGATTATATTTGAGATCATAAATTCGGCCTTCCTACTACAGCATATACAGAAGGGCATATACATAAGAGAAGTGGATTCTTCCCTTTCTCTTTCAGCTTAGAGCTGCCCTGGAGGATGATTAGAGAATTAATAAGCTCCTGTGTGAACAACCTCTTCTGCACCATCACCATTTCCTTCACTGGAAGTTATAATCACATCTACAATACCATTGTTACTGGGAAGGAGATAACAATTTACTGTCCTGTGACTTGACTTAGAATCCCTGTCATTCAGAGCTTCAGCTTACTTCAGCAGAAACTCCCTTTTCTGGCTACCACTCATCCATGTCAGCCTTATCCCTAGCTTCTCATCCCACTCCATTGTACCCTATAGAACCTCTCCTATTGTTAACAGGCCTTCATATTAGGCCCATTCCCCTCAGTCTTCTAATATCTTTTCACAAACATGGAAATCTGCCTCTATTACACATTTATTTTGTATAATCTCACCTGAGTTATCAAGGCAATCCTTTTTACTCTTCTCTAATTGATTCTCTATATCACCATCCTCTGTGCCTGGAAATCTTTTCCTCCTCATCTCTGCTCCCTGGCTTCCATGGCTTCCTTGGCGTCCCAATTGAAACCCTTCCGTAAGAAGCCTTTCCTGACCCACCTTAATACCGGTGCCTTCCCAATGGGGTATAGAAATCTATCTTACCCTGAAAGAAAATAAGGGAGAAGGGGATAAGAGGGATTGGGATGGGGGTGATAGAAGGGAGGGCAGACTGGGTGAAGGGGTAATCAGAATGCATGCCATCTTGGGTGGGGGTGGGTGAAAGATGGGGAGAAAATTTGGAACTCAAAATCTTGTGGAAATGAATAAATTTGTAAAATGCCCAACAGCAAAAAAAAAAAAAAAATACTGGTGCCCTCCCTCTCTTAAATATCTCTAATTTATCCTGTATGTATCTTGTTTGTACACATCTGTTTGCTTGTTGTTTCCCCCATTAGACTGTCAACTTCTTGAGGGCAGGGACTGGTTTTTTTTGTTTTTTGTTTTTTTGTCTTTCATTGTATCCCCAGTGCTTAGCATAATGCATGGTCCATGGTGCTTAACAAATGTGTTGCCCTTCCAAAGACCCTTTTTCTCCATAATTTTCATTCTCTTGCTCTCTACTGGTTCCTTCACTTCTGTTTACACAGACACCTAGATTACCCTCATCATTAAAAAATGTTCACTTAAATCTTGCCGTATCCTTCATCTGTCATCCTATCTCTTCTTTTTCATAGCCAAACTCCTAGAAAAAAAAATCTACACTCATTGCCTCCATTTTCTACTGCCTTTCCTACCCCCTGAAATTATTCTTCTGACTTCATCACTCAAGTGAAACTGACCTCTCAAAAGATATCAGTGATCTCTTATTTGCAAAATATGATGGCATTTTTCTCATTTTTCCCTTTTTGACCTTTCTTTAGCATTTTACAGTTGACTACCACCTCCACCAGGATTCTCTCTCTTGATTGGATTTTTATGAGACTTTTTGTTTTGTTTTGTTTTTCCTCCTACCTTTCTGGCTATCCCTTCTCAGGTTCCTTTGTTGAGTCATCCCCACATGTCTCACTCCCTTTGTGCAGGTCTACCTCAGAGCTCAAACTCGGACCTATTTATTCTCTTTTCTCTTTGTACTGTCTACCTTAGTGATCTCATTGGCTTCCACGGATTTGACTATCACCTCTATGCAGACAGCTCCTTGATCTCTATATTCATCTCTGTTCTCTCTCCTGAACTCCAATCCTTCATTACCAAATGACTTTTGGACATCTTCAACTGGATGTCCCATAGACATCTAAAACTCAATATGTCATTTTTCCATCTCAACCCTCCCCTCTTCCTATCCTCCCTAATTCTATTGCAGTCACCACTGTTCTTCTAACACAGGATTGTAGTCTCAGATTCATCCCTGGCTCTTCACCCTCAACCACCCATCATATTCAATCAATTGCCAGTTCTAGTTCCACAATATCTCTTATATCTGTCAACCTCTTTCTACTCCCATGCCCACTCCCCTAGCTCAGACCTTCCTTACCTTTTACATGGACCATTACAATAGCTTCCTAATTGGCGTACCTGCTTGAAGCATCTCCCCTTTCTGGTTTCTTCTCTACACATCCATCAAATTGATATTCATCAATGTCACTTTCCTGTTGAAGTGACTCCATGTTGTCTATAGGGATAAAATGCAAAGTCTTCTATCAGACTTTTAAACCCCTTCACGTTCTGGACCCATTTTACCTTTTCAGGCATACAGTAAGTTCCTTCATCCATTCTATGTTTCAGTCAAGCCAGTCTGCTTGCTGCTTCCTGTATGTGACATTCCTTCTACTGTTTCCATATCTTTTGTAGACCATCTGCAGTAACTTGAATATCCTTTATTCTTATCTCTGCCTCACAGAATTTCTAGCTTTTTGAAAGCTCAGTTGATATATCATCTATCAGAGGGAATCTATTTGGCTCTCTCTAGCCTTGAGTACCCTCCCCTTATCCATGAAATTATTTTGCATATACTTTATGTATATTTTTTAGTTTCTTTTCTGTGTCTGTCCTCCTTTCCTCTAGAATATAAAGTCCTCAAGGGTAGATGCTATTTTGTCTTTTTCTCTCCAGGGTCCAGTCCAGGACCTGGCATATTGTAGGCACTTAGGTGCTTGCTGAATATTACATGAAACAGGAATCTATAAAATCAATAGCCCTTAGTGACTCTGTAGCTTGAGGCTAGAGTAAGGTGGCCTCAAACATGAAGAAGGACCAAGGAAAGTTATTGAGTATTGATTGGACCTAACATCTGTTGTTGAAGGAAGGCCTAGCAGTAAATTCATCGCAGGAAAGTGGTGAGATGGGAACCTGATGGGAAGAGCCCCAGTGAATGTGTGGTTTCTAACAGAAAGAAGAATTAATTAAGTAATAGGTCACTGCTAGCAACAAGAATCACCTTAAGGAGATCGTGATGGCTTAGATCATGTCATCCAGGGAGACTGCACAAGAAAGAAGGATACAACTACCAGGCAAGAGGTATAGATTGGAACTGGATGGGCAAGTAGTTAGAATAATCATTTAAATAAACAACTACATAGAGGTTGGGACAAGATGAAGCTTCCGGAGACGGGACTCCTAAAAAGAAGCAGTTAAGTATAATACTAAGGGCACTAGATTTGTAGTGAGAGGATTGGATTCAAATTCTGTCTCTGCTATATACTTTCTGTGTGACCTTGGGCAAATCATTTAATTTCTGCATGGCTCAATTTTCTCATCTGTACAATGAAAATGTGAAATAACGTGAACTCTGAGCTAGCGCTAAATCCTACGATTTAATGAACTCTAGCAAATGAAAGGAGTGACTAGACACTGGCTAGGTGAGGTAAATAGCCAGAAACCCAAACAGGGAGAAGTCTTCCTAAGAACAAAGAAGAAAGGATCTTTATCATGCAGAGAAGCAGAAGAAAGAATAAACCTTGTCCATTCTGGGGGCTTGAAGGCAAGGAGCTAGAAGGGTAGATGGGGAAGGGGAAGAGGGAGAATTTATGGGAAAGGATTGAGGGCATCTATCTAGCCCAAAGGCTTTGCGTACAGAGCTAAGGACTAGAGAAATGAATTCTAAAAGGGTTGAAACACTAACAACTTTGCCAAACTAAATCTATTGTCTCAAGACTGAGATCTGAGATAACATCTAATAAGGTGACTCAAGGATAAGATTAAAGGAAGGCAATAGGGCTGTGCAGAGAAAAGGATGCTGAACTATCAGGACAAAATTTCCCTAGGACACCACAGAAGGTTGGGATCAACAGAATGGACATTTATAACATTGTACCTTCTCTTCATATGTGTCGTTGTACTCCCTTTTTCATTTCTCTGTACATTTCCTCAACCAACAAACTGAAGTCTGCATTCCCAGAGATGGAATCCTAATAAAGCTGCCCCCAGCCCCAAAATTCTTTCTTATAGGCCCCACTGAACAGCAGGCCCATTGCCCCTACCTAGCCACTCACCCCTCCCCCCCCACACTCAATGTCCTAACTTCTTCTTATATGCCTCAGTGCTCACTAGAACAACAGGTGTGTCCATAAACTCATATTTCTCACAGAACAGCAGGTGTATCCATGTGATGGGATCCCAGCCACTGCCTCTAGCTAGCCACTGCCCCCAGACCCATTCCTCATATTTCCCACAGAAACAGCAGGTGTGTCCATGCACTCAACCACAACCACATCCAACTAGTCTTAGACAGAATCGCGATACTCAGCCAATCGGAAAGCAGCAGCACCAGGATGCCCAAGCAGGATATAGACCTGAAAACAATAGAAGGGAATTTCTCTAAGTAGGTACCTACACAGTAATAGTAAAGAACTGAACTAGAGTGAACTTATGACATAGAGAGGCTTATTGTAATATCATTATCATATGTATGTACCCCTCCAAATGGGTTTTTCTGTATGCATTGTGGGTAATCACATGTGCAGGTCCACTGTGGCTGGAACCCCCCCATTACCTAATCTCTTAACAAACCCCTTCTGCCTTTTTAATATTCATAATTTCTATTATATAATTGCATCTTCACCCTATAAAAATCCATCTTGCTTTCTCTGAAGTTGCTGGTTCCTCTTGGAACTTAGCCCGCTTCATGAGAGGCGTCAGTTTCAATAAATGCCTATACTTGGATTAAAGGTGATATGACTGAATTCTTTGAGACGATTCCACCACAACACATCATGAAACCCTATTGGTGTCCCTGGGTGGGCAGATTCTAAACCATAGCAGTTTTTGGTGTTCCTGTGTAGGTAGAGACTAAATCCCAATACAAATACCAGCCTGGAAGGCTCTTCACAATCACTAAGGGATGACATGGCCATGATAACCATTAAAACAGAAAAATAAAAAAATGGCCCCCAATCCTATGGTCCTTTTCCATTTCTTCACTAAGCATGGCAGTAATGGGGGCAAAGGATGCTAACACAGATAACATACATACATACATATGTATGTATGTATGCATGCATGCACAAATGTATGCTTATATGTGTGTGTGTTTTTTGTTCAGTCATTTTAGTCATGCCTGACTCTTCATAACAGCATTTGGGGTTTTTTTGGGAAAGATACTGGAATGGTTTGCCATTTCCTTCTCCAGCTCATTTTACAGATGAAGGAACTGAGGTAAATGGGGTTAAGTAACTTGTGCAGGGTCACACAGCTAGTAAGTGTCTAAGGCCAGATTTGAACTCAAGAAGCTGAGTCTTGCTGACTTCAGGTCCAACATGCAGGTTCTACCATACAGAACCTGAATTATTACATGAACTGTGTGTCTGTCAGTGAATTCCTTCCAAAGAATGGGGATGGTGGTAGTCAGAAACCTTAAGGGAACACTGGTAAACCAAGTTCTGGGTGTGATGGAGAACGCTGGGAGTGGAGGCTCAGACTAGCCAGGTTCCAGATTCTGTAATATCAGTAAGATAACTTTGACCTCTGTAGTCATGTTTTAGGGAAATCTGGTGGGAGATTGATTCAAAAGACAAAACCATTGTGACCTCATTTATTTGGAAGAAATGAGTCCCAATGAAAGAATTTGAAAATTATAAGACAAATTAAAAAGAAACATAAAGCTTTAGAATTTTTCCAACACTGCACACAGCATACCGTAAGCAATGAATGGGCAAATGAATAAAATGAACTAACGTGAAATTGTATTTCATACTAAGCTTATGTCATATGTGCACACCTCATAAACACAAAGGTCCTAAAGTATATTTTATTTACTTTAAGCCCTGTTCTCAATAAATAGATATGTGTCGTAATTACTATACATTCCAAATTACTGGGTTCAAGTTAATTAAATTTTACTGTGCAGTAAAAAATGAAGGGAGACGCAATGTAACTGAGCTTATAAAAAAGCTCACGGTAGAGTAATAACAAAACCTTTTTTGTTCAATCTTAGAAACTATTCACAGCAGTGTGATATTTAATTGATATAGTGTGTTGCACTAGTAAGTAACGTAATTGCACCCAAAGCTATTTTGCTTGCTAATTGCTATTGGTTGAATCTCCACTAGGTTATGGAGAATGTACAAAATATACATATGATACAGTCATTAACTTCTAGGAGCTTATATAATTTTATACATATATTATGGACTGTATATTATATACTTGAGCGATGAGATGGTACAGTGGATAGAGTGCCAGGCCTGAAGTGAGGAAGACTCATCTTCCTGAGGTCAAATCCAGCTTCATTTACTAGCTGTGTGACCCTGAGTAAATCACTTAGCCCTGTTGGCCTCAATTTCCTCATCTGTAAAATGATCTGGAGAAGGAAATGGCAAACCACTCTAGTATCTTTGCCAAAGGGTATCATGAAGAGTTGGACATGACTGAAATAATTCAACATGACAAAAATAGTATATACTTACTCCTCATTCTTTTTAGCATGACTACATAGTTCAGAAGTATGCCAGCGCATCTGTGATCTCTTCAGTGTGAGTTTTCTTTCTACTGGTGCAAATTACAATTAATCTCTTCCTTCTCATCTTGTGCAATTCTTATCTATGTGCTTCTGTAAGTCCTTCATATAGATCCACCCAGCGTGCTATGGGCCTTCCTGTGTGACTTTTAATATCTCGTAGATGACAGTATAACACTGCATACACACACACTCAAACACACACACATAACAGAGTAACATTATTCTAAGATCACATTAACTGTTTTGAGGTCACGTCACACCATCAATGTGTATTGAGTTCATGGCCCATTAAAACACAAGATAATAATTATGTAGCCCATTAAAATGAAAAAAAATATTTATAAAGGGCTTTGTAAACCTTAACATATCATAACAATGCCAGCTATCATCATCATCATCATCATCATTTTTGCTAAAAGACTCAAATCTTTTCCACACAAACTTTTTCCTATCCTCACTGCAACTATTCTGTACTTGTCTAATTGATTTTTGAACCTATGTATAGAATTACATTTTTATTCCTGTTAATTTAATGTTATTATAGATTGAATCCTTCATTCCAGACTTATGAGTACTTTTAAGATCCTGCCTCTGCAATCTAAGAAATTAGCCCTTCTAACCAGCTTTGTGACATCTGGCAATTTGATAAATATGTCATCAGTATCTTTATCCAAGTCACAGGAAAAGACCTAAGGCTTAACAAGCAGTTCAACAGACTTTTCTTACTGAGTTCAATGCATTGTGCTAAGCTTTGGGGATAGAATGATAAAAACAAATAATTCCCCAGCAATTGTCTATTGGTCTACTTGTCAAACTGGAACTGTTAATTATTAGTTTTTGTATGAGACACTTTTTAACGGCTCAAAAAACGGATCCATTTTTTAAAAGCAATAAACCAGTTCATCTTTGCCCATATCATATTATGAAGAATTTTCATGAGGTGCCTTACTAAAATCCACATATAGTATGTTTACAGTATTCCACTGATATATTGTTAGTCTGGTAACTTTGTGAAAAAAAGGAAATTGAGTTAGCCTGGCATGATTTACTCTTTATGAAGCCATGCTGGCTTTTTACTGATTCCTAGTTCTCTTTCTAAATACTCATAAACCATCCCTTTAGTAATATATAAGGAGGAGTAGCCAATGAAGGTTTGGTCCTGGGAGCATGTGCTTTTGGTTAGCCTGCTTCTGGAAGCACCTGATGACTCAAAACCCAGCTCTCCATCTCAGAGCATGCACCAACATTCAATAATTCTTCTTTTTTTTTCCTGTCTGCTTAACTTTTGATTAATTGTTGAACTGGAGCCTTGTGTGCATTCCAAAGGCACTAGGCAGTCAAAGAAGTTTCTCTCTCTCTCTCTCTCTCTCTCTCTCTCTCTCTCTCTCTCTCTCTCTCTCTCTCTCTCCCTCTCCCCCCCCCCACCTTCTTAGCTGAATTCAGTGAAGAGCTAAGGCCTGTCGTAAACTTCTAGGTGTAGGCAGGGTAAGGAAGATACAGAGACACACAAAGACAGAAGCCTCTTCTCCCCACCTGGGTCTACATGAATCCATCAGCAATCCATCAGCACATGGCCCTGGTTGCTTCTGTCTCTGGTGTATCCAATCTTCCCTGCCTTCAATAAAGGAATATTGGAGAAAGAATGGACTAGGCTATGACCATGTGAGCTTCAGAAGGTTGGAAGAATGAGGCACCAATGTTGAGAGTCCATGTCAGAATTTGTGAGTCCTGAGCTTGGTGAATGACCTGCTTGCCTCCGTGTAGCAGCAGATCGGCAATGACCGTGGTGGGTCGAGGGTGGTAGGGGAAAGCAAAGCCTTTGTATCTGCTTCTTTAAGTTTGAACCTGCTCTTCTCAGGATCTGAAGTGCTATTAGGGAGACCGTGCCCCTGGGTGCTGAGGGGAAACATTGTACTTCTGACCTTGCTTGCTTTTCTGAAGAAATAGCCCTTTGTAGCTAATTGATGTCAATTGGTTAAGTGATACTGGGATGCTAATAACGGGTCATCGATATTGGGAAGAACACATCAGAATGATGCTGACAGCATAGGTAAGACAACCCCAGCACTTGAAGATACCCCTTAGAACCTTGAAAGGGACATAAAGTTTTGCCCTCCAGATCTGACTTACCAATGAGAATAGGTGTTAAGATAGAGACCCCTAGAATCTAGAGCTAGCTGCCCCCTGGAGCCTGGACTTGCCAATGAGAGTGGGGATTGAGGTAAGAACCCGAGTTTATACTTAGCCTTGCCTGGGCTTATAAAGGCTGCAAATACTTACTAGAATTGAGCCTGAGTGTATGTGTGCATGTATATAAGGGGAAGCTAGGTGGCACGCACTGGATAGAGTGCCAGGCTTGAAGTCAGGAGGACCTGAGTTCAAATCCAGCCTCTGACACTTATTAGCTGTGTGATTCTGGGCAAGTCACTAAACCCTGTTGTCTCTGTTCTTTGTCTGTAAAATGAGCTGGAGAAGGAAATGGCAAACTGCCAAGAAAACCCCAAATGGGGTCATGGAGTGTCAGGAATGACTGAAAACTACTGAACATCACCACAGGTCTATACAGTCATCCCTTTCACATCATGACTTTCCCCTTCACGGTTTCAGTATATCACAGGTTGGCGTAAGAAATTAAATGGTAATTTTCTGGGAGTTTTGGACGACACATGAAGGCTAGCAGATGACACAGAAAAAGTTTAGAAACTCAGAAATGCATAAAGTAAATGTATAGAGTATAATATCAACATATTTTATCTTTTAATGCCATCATAATTCAGACTTCTTTTGTGGTACAAAGGAAGGGCCAAAGAATTTTACATGGATTTTTCAGATCACAGGGGCACTGTGCCACTATACCCGCAATGTGGAAGGGATAACTGTATATATGTATGTATATATATATGTGTGTGTGTGTGTATGTATACATATATGTGTGTGTATTATACATACATAGATTCATACAATACATACATATACGAATATGGCAGACAGATGCTGGTACTGACTTATTGAAGTCTAAGCATATGCCCCTCCTTGAACAAACAAAAATTCCTAAAGCATAAGGTTGAGTGAGCTAGCAGTTGCTCTTTTATGACATTTATTATCTGGTTAATAATTTGGGGTATTTGGGGGCATTGTAAATGGTGGGGGTATGTGATCGTAGGTTACATTGGTTTTCCATGTGATGTCTAAAAAAACCCTAGTCAATAAAATAAAGTTGTTCAAAGGAATTTCAGTCTATCCACATTGTTCTATTTAAACAGTTTCCCCCAGGGACAGCTAGGTAGCACAGTGAGTAGAGCACGGGCCCTGCAGTCAGTAGGACCTGAGTTCAAATCCAGTCTCAGACACTTGGCACACTTACTAGCTGTGTGACCTTGGGAAAGTCACTTAACCCCAAATGCCTTGCCTTCCCTTTCCCCTCCAATAAAAAACAAATAGTTCCCCCTTTCCTCTCAGGATAAGTTGTGTGTTTATGTTAGCAGAATTTTGTTCTTGAGAGGATAATAGATTTAGAGCCAGAAGGGATACAGTTCAACCCATTCATTTTATTGTTGAGGAAATTGATTCCTACAGAAGGAAAGTGACTCCCCCAAGATCACACAGTGAGCAAGCTTTAGAGGCAGGATTTGAACCCAGGTCACCTGACTACATGGCTTCTCCCTTTCCAGTGCCTCACAGCTGTCCCCTCTCCTTAACCTGTTGGTTTCTCCTAAAGAATTCTAAGCTATGGGATCTTCACTCTGCTTTCTCTGCACTCTG
The DNA here is from genome assembly GCA_028646595.1 of Phalanger gymnotis. NCBI lineage: Eukaryota > Metazoa > Chordata > Mammalia > Diprotodontia > Phalangeridae > Phalanger > Phalanger gymnotis. The sequence goes on along the minus strand of JAQQSZ010000101.1, from coordinate 23,590 downwards.
AGAAATCTGCCCTTCCCAAGTCTGGAAGGGAGCTTACACCATGCTCTATTTACTGACCATGAACTCCAAGACTTCAGCCATCAATTCTTCCTTGCGGGTCATGACTGGGTGCATCAAAGCTGTTTTATTGCTTCCTCCAACTCTGAAGAGGAAATGATCATGAAGGCAAGTCAAGAATTGGTCAGTTCTTCTGCTTCTGCACATAGAGAAGATGCTCTTGTGTTCCAATGGTTGAAGTGCCTTATGATCTATTTCCAAAATTTGTTATTGTTTCCTCGAAGACAGGCAGGTAGGAGACAGAACTGACAGAGCACTGCACTTGAAGTCTGGATGACAAGTTCAAATCCTGTCTCAGATACTTCCTAATTGTGTGACCTTGGGCAAGTCACTTAACTTCAAATGGAAATAATACTAGCATCTACTTCAAAGAGATGCTACAGGATCAGATGAGATGTAAATGATATGTAAAATGCTTTGTAAACATTAAAGTTCTATAAAAATGCTAGCTATGATTATTGTTAACTAGTGTGGAATATTACCGCCACAATATCTCTTTTATTTCTCCTTTTCTTAGTCACCGAAATATTCTCTGCTGTTCCATGCACACGAACTCTATCTTTCAGTTCCAGGCATTTTCTCTGGCTGTCCCCCACGCCTAGAACACTTTCCCTCCTTTACTCTGACCATCGACCTCCTTGGCTTCCTTTAAATCCCAGCTAAAATCCCACCTTCTACAGGAAGCTTGCCCCAACCTCTCAATTCCAGCCGCTTCCCTCTCTTATCTCCTCTTTGTCCTCTGCATAGCTGGCTTTGTATATATTGCTCACACATTGTCTCTTCCATTAGATTATATTTTTGCCAAGAAAGCCCCAAATGGGGTCACAAAGAGTTGGACATGACTGAAAAAACTGACAAACCACAACAATATCTGTTTATTGATTGATTGATGCCTCTGTACCCTAGTTAATGGATTTCATCATATGATCACACCTCCTTTATATCCAATGTTATTCCATTGCCTCTTTCTTCTACTCTCTTCCTTCTGTAGCCTTCGTCCAGTTAGGAATCACACCCCACTAAGTCTTAGGGATATTTATGAGGTCAAAAATACCTTTCTTGCATTAAGTTTTCTAGTTCATCTTGTTTATTACCCATACTCCACACAGATTACAGAGACACCCAAGGTCAGGAGTTTCATTACTGCACCTCATCTGGGATATTGTTTCCTGTGAGTTACTGGTCCTGACTTCGGACTTTCTTCCTCTGTCAGACCTGTGACTCACTGTGGTGTCTGACTTGGTGAAGCCACGTGGGCAGTTTTTCTCCTTCTCCTCCATTTTCAGCTTAAAGCTGTCTTGTTCAGGCTCATGAGTCCCCAGGGAAATCTATTTTTATCGGCCTTCATTAGCTGCACACTGTACCTGACCATCATTCCTCTATCTTAAGTGATAGTCCAGAAATACAAATCCTCTTCTTGAGCATCACATTAACTAGTTTTTCCCTTTGCAACTCCACCTTGTTCTTCTACATTCGATTAACAGCAGTGATGGAAATACTGCCTGTGTTGACAAGACCACTAAGATGGTAGCTAGGTTGTACAGTAGATACACAGCAAACTAGCTGTCAATCAGCTGCTATTTATTAAGTGCCTACTGTGTGCCGGGCACTGTGCTACATAAGCACTGGCTGGATCTGGAGTGCAAAAGACTGATTTTAAATCCTACCTCAAATATTTACAGCTTTGTGAGACTGAGTAAATCATTTGGCCTCTCTAAGACTCAATTTTTTCATCAGTAAAGTGAATAGGATAATAATGATCCTAATAATATTATATTAGCATAATAATCCTAATAATTAATGTTATATTGAGCCAATAATCCTAATGATTAACATTATATTGGGCTAATAATTTCCTAATAATATTATATTAGTTTAATAATGTTAATAATTAATATTATGCTAAGATAACAGCATCTGTTTTATGGAGTTGATATGAAGATTAAGTGAGATTTTATATATAAATCGTGATTTGTAAACCTTAGAGTGCTGGGCATCATCATCCTCATCATCTTCATCATCTTTAGTTTCAGATTGTTATTGTTTAGTCATTTCACTTGTGTCTGACTCTTTATGACGTCATTTGGGGTTTTCTTGGCAAAGATACTGGAGTGGTCTGCCATTTCCTTCTCCAGCTCGTTTTACAGTGAAGAACTGAGGTGAAGAGACTTTCTCAGGATCACACAGCTAGTAACTGTCTGAGGCTGGATTTGAACTCAAGTTCTCCTGACTCCAGAGTCAACATTCTATCTAGTGCACCACCTAGTCGCCCCAAGATCACTCAAGTAGTCTCAAAAGTGGCTTTTGAACCCAAGTCTTCTCTTCCTACTGCACCATTCTGAAGGTATCCAAACTGCATAATTGCACGGTGATTATTGACTGTCTTGTGAAAAATGTCTAGAAAATACTGCTGTGGTTTATTAATACTTATAAGCAGAAATACGTTGATAAACGTTTAACAATTAGCTTTTGGGGGATAAGATACCCTTAAGCCATTCTTAAGTTACACTGCATTGCTAACATTCTTCCCATCTCTTTCTTAAGTCTGAATAATCAACAAAATAATACATCAAGCCCCAATTTGTAGCACTGCCAATTTCGGAGGTGTAACTGCTTAGGCTGAAAATTTGACAACTGGCTCTCACAGGCTGGCATGAGCTGCCTCCAGCATCCCCCTGCTTATAAAGTTAAAATGACTGAATTTCTTGATTTTTCATTTTCTTTAATTTTCTTATTCAGATACCATCTCCTCACCTCCTAGCTGTCTTACCATTTTTAAATTATTACCATTTGTATTCTCCTTTTGTCTTTAAACAAGACTAAGAGTTAGAAAGTATCTTAGAGGTCTAGACCCGTGGTGTTAAATGCGAAGAGAAACCAGGGCCACTACACTTCACTTGAGGATACCTGCAGATTGCACACTGACTTAGAAAACCACATATTGACATCTATGTTCTACAGTGTTTTTGTTCATTTTGTTAAATCCTCCTAAATTCTATTTAAATCTGGTTCTGCTGGTATAACCCAGGTCATGTGTTTGACACCTCTGCTATAGATCAACCCCTCCATTTTACAGATGAGGATGATGAGTCTCAGCAAGGTTAAGTCAGTTGCCCAAGGTCACATTGGTGGTAAATGACTGAGTCCAGACTTAAACCTGAGTACCCTGTTTCCACTTCCAGCTCTCTTTCCACCTCACCACATGCCCAACTAAGGAACGACAGCAGGAAAACAATCTCAAATTGCTTGAATCACCTAAGGTCAATTGAGTCAGCTTGGTTTGATCTATTCCCATGGTCAGGCATAGAGGTTTCTGAGCTGGAAACAGACGATACAGGCAAAATAGATTCAGTCCTGAGGAAGCCATTATCACATAGTGTCAGTGAGTAAAATTAACATGTATTTTTAATAAGTCTGTAATTACTTATTCCACAATAGGCCATATGGTGTATTCACTTCTCTTGGACTCAACCACTCAAATTGTCGTTTTTCTTAAAAGTAAAATACACCCCTTTCCCTAAAAGAAAACAAAAGAACTGAGCTCCCAAATATTTCACTAAAGCAGAGCAAAAATTCGGACAGCCTCTCCCAGCCATGAATCTCCCAGTCAGCCCTTCCAAACTCTAGCTTGCCAAATGTGAGTCCTAACTCTTTCTTTTGCTTATTTGTTGGCATAACAGTATGAACTGAGGTCACCATGTCAGCTCCAGATTTTCAACCTTAAGTGTTGATTTCCTTGTTTTCTGTGAGTTTCTGGCAGACCTGGCATTGTTATTTAAATGTAGTAATTAGGTATTTTTGTGTCAGAATTGCTTTAAATTGGGAAACAAAGAACCCATTGCTACTTTCATGGAGCAAATACCAGTGTATTTCTCTCTAGACTCTTAAGTACTTGAAGGAGACCCTTTTTTGGTGATATTACAGTGAAAAGATTGTGGAAATATTGTGGGTTTGATTCCAGACCACCCCAATAAAGCGAATTTTGCAATAAAGCAAATCACATGAATTTTTTGGTTTCCTAATGCATATAAAAGTTATGTTTACATTATGCTGTAGTGTGCAACAGTATTATGTCTAAAAATGCACATACCTTAATTAAAAATACTTTATTTTGCTAAATATTTGCTAAATAGCTATTATTGAAAAAAAAAAAAAAAGCTAACCTGAGCCTTCAGTGAGTTGTAACCTTTTTTTTCTGGTGCAGGGTTTTGCCTCAATGTTGATGGCTGCTGACTGATCAGGGTAGTGGTTGCTGAAGGTTGGAGTGACGATGGCAATTTCTTAAAATAAGACAACAATGAAGTTTGCCACATCGATTGACTCTTCCTTTCATGAAAGATTTCTCTATAGCACAAGATGCTGTTCGACAGAATTCTACCCACCATAAAACTTCTTTCGAAATTGGAGTAAATTCTCTCAAACCCTGCTGCTGTTTTATCAACTAAGTTTATGTTATATCCTTCAGTATTGTTGTATCTCAGGGGACAGGGAAACCTAAAGAGAGGGAGAGAGACTGGGCAATGGCTGGTCCATCAGAACATACACATTTATTAAGTTTGCCATCTTATATGGGCATGGTTTGTGGCACCCCATACAATAGTAACATCAAAGATCACTGATCACAGATCACCATAACAGATAATAATAATAATGAAGTTTGAAATATTGTAGTAATTACCAAAATGTGACACGGAGACATGATGTTAGCACATGCAATTGAGGAAATGGCCCCCCATAGACTTGCTGAATGCAGGGTTGCCACAAATTTTCAATTTGTAAAAACAAAACAACAATAAATGCAATGCCTTCAAAGTGCAATAAGGAAAAGTGCAATAAAACAAGGTATGCCTGTACACACTTTGGAGATCGCATGATTTTGGGGTCTTTATCTGGGGTCTCATTCAAAAGGCTTTTGAGCCCAGCCTCCATTTTTACCTTCTCTACTATAGAGTGCTACATACAATACAGTTTCTTCCTCCAGGTTGTGAGGACACCATACAACTCTCAGAATTCTTCTCTTGCAGCTCATTTTATTTCTTTGAGGAATACATAAATGTCAGCATTAGGAAGGAGGCATTGATTTAAAATGGTCAGACATTTTTAAATGCTTAGGTGGCGACGATGTCAAACTGATCTCCAAGGAAACTTGAATCTTTCATAATTATAACAACTGAAAATTATATAGCAACAGTCCCAAGGAGCTTTCCATATGTTATTGAGTAGAATGTCAGTTTCATGAGGGCCAGGACTGTTTTTGATTTGTCTGTATTTTCCCAACGCCTCCCACAACGTCTGACTCATAGCAGATGGTTAATAAATGCTCATTGAAATGTATCATATCTGATTTCACCGTCTCAGAGTCATCTTCCAGCTCCTCCCTCACCTTCATCTCACGTATTTAATTCATTCCCAAATCCTGTTATTTCTGCCTCTACAGAATCTCTCCCAGTTTTCCCCTTTTCTCCATCAACATAGCGACCATTCTAGTTCAGGGCCTTATCACCTCTCTCCTAGATGATCACAATAGCCTTCTAATGGTTTTCCCCAACAAAATTCTCCCTACTGTTCAATAACAAATCTGGTTATCCTCATTGACAGAAAGGCGAAGTGATTTGCCAAACATCACTGAGCTAATAAGAAGAAATGTCAGGACTAAAACCCAGGATCTCAGATTCCTATCTTAACATTCTTTCTACTATGCCTATGCTGCTTCTTGATTTAATAAGAAAGAGGCCACTAGTAGGAACAGGAACACACTGCTTTCTGTAAGACATAGCACTTAACCTAGAGGGATGGTTCTTAACTTGGATTTACCAACCCCCAGGCTATCTATGATCTTGGATGGGGAAAAAATTATCTTCATTTCGATATATTTGGTTTCCTTTGTAATCTTATATATTTCATTTTGTACATTTAAAAATATCACTTTGAGATGGGGTCGATAAGACTTCCAAGGTAAACCACCACCTAGAATGACTATCTTTGACTCAAAGAGCTCTAGAATGTTGGAAGTAGAGGCAGAGGAGTTGGGTACAAACCCCTAAGACTCATGCTTACTAATTACATGAAACCTTGGGCAAATTAGTTTTTCACCTCTCTAGAGGTCAGCAGAAAGTCAAAGGCCCCTAACAATTCTGAATGCACGGTTCTTTATGTCCAACACCTTCTATCCTCTGACACTGCCTCCAGCCTGGTTCAGACGCTCATCACCTTGCCTCACACTTGGACTGTTGCCTGCTATTTGGTCTCCCTGCTGAAATCTTTTCAGTCCAGTCCATTCTCCACTCAGCTGTCAAAGTGATCTTCCTAAAGCCCAGGCCTAAGCATGTCATCCCCCATCCCCAATTCTATCAGCTTCTGTGGTTCCCTTTTACCACCTGGATCAAATGGGAAATCCTCTTTTGGGTGTTCAAAGCCCTACCCCCTCTCTCCCAATATACCTCTCCAGTCTTTTTATATCTTATGTCCCTCTCTCCCCTAAGCACCCTTACACAATGCAATCCAGTGCCACCAGCTTCCTTACTCTTCCTTATACCAAATACTGCATCTCCCAACTTGGGGTATTTTCACTGGCTGAATTCCATGCCTGGAACTCTCTCCTTCCTCATCTCTGCATCCCGGTGTCCTAGGCTTCCTTCAAGTCTCAGCTAAATTCTCACCTTCTGCTAGAACCTTTCCTGATCCCCCTTAATGCGCATGCCTTCCCTCTGTTGATCATTTTCCACTTAATCTGAATGTATCTCGTTTCTACGTATTTACATGCTATCTCCCCTGTTAGACAGGGAGCCCCTTGAAGGTAGAAACTTTTGCCTTTTTCTGAATTCCCAATGCTTAGCACAGTGCCTGGTGCATAGAAGGTATCTACATTAATTGACTGACTAATTAATAATGATTCTTGATTTAGATCAGAGGTGTCAAGCAAGCTTGCAGAGGGCCTCTCTTGAGTGTATCCTGAACCAGATTAAAATGAAATTGGAACATATTTAACAAAATAAATAAAAAAATAGATAATGTTAATATGTGGTACTCAAAGTTATTATGTGCCTGTAGGGATCTCTGTGACAGTGGTTGCCACCGCTGATTTAGTAATAGTCTGCTTCTGGAAGCAGAGGGCAGAAGAGAATTCAGATCCCACTTGCCTTATCACTAAGGATTTTGAGCAGCATTTTTGACATGTTTGCTGGTTTCCCAGCAGGCAAACTTCTAACTCCAGAGTCATTCTATGGCTTTGGCCAAGTCATTTCATTTAACCATGCCTCAGTTTCCCCTAGTTGTGAATTGAAAATTAAAACATTTGCCCTCTATCTTGAAAAGGATATGCCCTTTTGCCTGATAGACATGCCCATGAATGTTAAAGTCTTTGTTCCCAGGAGAAGGTCGCTATCTTAGCAGAGGGTTATTATTTTCCATTAGCTGCTCAAGAGAAAACCTTTATTCACTCTTGACTGAGAGGTGCTCAGAAGCAGGCCACCAATCCCACAGCCAATCCCTTGAGACAGGTTTTAGACATCTGAATATTAACCTTTCTCTCCAGAGCACCTCAAAATGTAGCACAACGAGATTATACAAGTAGATCCCTACAGAACAGGCATAAATATCTCAAGTCTTTTTGGACTAACAGACTTAATGCAGGCAACAATAAGCACCTGTAAAATGTGATCAAAGGATATGACTTTCTTGAATGGGTAACTTTGTCAAAGAAATGAACTAATCGGCAAGACGTTTTTGTTCGGTCATTTCAGTCGTGTCCCACTCTTTGTGACCCCATTTGGAGTTCTCTTGGCAAAGAAACTAGAGTGGTTTGCCATTTTCTTCTCCAGCTCATTTGACAGATGAGGAAACTGAGGCAAAGAGGGTTAAGCAATTTGCCCAGGGTCACACACCTAGTAAGCGTCTGAGGACAGATCTGAACTCAGGAAGATGAGTCTTCCTGGCCCAGGTTGCTAGGTACCAGATGAGTAGAAGTAAGAGGTGGCTAGATGGTTCAGTGGATAGAACTCTGGACCTAAAGTCTGAAGGACCTGAGTTCATAACCCAGCCTTGGACACTTACTAGCTGAGTCATCCTGGGCAAGTCACTTAAGCTTTTGCCTGTCTCAGTTTAGTCATGAAAATGAGGATGATACATTCCTACCATGGTTGCTGATATTTGTAAAGCGCTTCACAAACCTTGAAATGCTAGCTGCTATTATTATCAGAAACACTGGATTTGGGTTCAAGTTTTAATTCTGCTACTAACTAGCTATTTCCCCTAACTAGTCCTTCCCCTCTCAGCCTCATTTTCCTGAAAGGGTCAGACTAAACTATCTCTTAGGTTTCCTTCCAGCTCTAAGGTAGACTAAAACTATTCATGGGATGATAGAATTAGAACTTGAAATGACCCAAAAGTCATTTAATCCAACTCCTTTACTTTATGGGTGAGGAAATTGGATCCCGGAGAGGAAACATGACTTGACAGAAGTCACCTGCCTAGGAAGAAGCAAGTCCAAGATTTGAACTCAGGCCTGCTGCCTCCAAATCCAATGTCTGTTCCACTGGGAACCAAACCTCTGATATCCTTGGTAGAGGAAACTCAGTTAAGAAAACTCTTTCTACCAAAGCAGGTCAGCACATTCTCTGCAGCCCATAGTCTAAGAGAATTGTCTATGGCAGGCCTACAACACTTCTTAGTGTGCCCCAACCAGATTAAAATGTAATTGGGAAATATTTAACAAAATAAATAAAAATACAATAAAATATAGATAATGTTAGCATCTGGTTTTCCAAGTCAATATGGGACCAAAAGGGATCCTTACATACAGTTGAGTAGTCCCATTTCTATTTGAGTTTGATTCCACTGGTCTAGAATCTAAGACACTGTTAAGCAGTAAGTGTTAATTGTTAAATTAAGTTACTTGCTCAGGGTCACCCAACCAGTATGCGTCAGAGATATCCCGGGCTCCAAGGACTGGTTCTCTAACCACTAAGCAAATCTAACTCTTGCAAATTTACCTCATATGGTAACATATGAAATGTCACTAAGGAATTTTTTTTGGCTGTTTTTCCTGATGAAGTTTACTGCTAGAATTAACCGAACAATAACCAAGTCGTGGAAAATGGAAGAAGCTGTGACGATTTCCTCGAGAAGCAGAGCCACCAGGCAATCATTGACAATAAAATTGTGAATTCAGCAATTCCACGCTGTGTTTTAATTTTCTGGCACTGGCATGCCCATTATTTAAACATGCATTTGGGCTGGTGCCAGCCTGCCCCCCTCACCAAAGCAAAGGATGGGCTGTGAGAAGCTTCCTAAAGTGCTCACAGCTGAGCTAAGACTGCTACTAACCTTTCTGCCCTTAAAGAAAGGGGGTGGGGATGGGGGGGTGAAAGAGCAAGATAGAATGTAGGGAGGGACACTGGGGAGGGAACAGGTAGGAATGAAAGGGAATTAGTAGAACAAGAAAAGAAAGTTGTTATAAACCATGATAGACAAACCCAGGAGGGAGATAGTCAATGCAGGAATAACACATGGGAAGAGTAGGAAAGATGGGATATTCATGAGGGGATCTCTGGGGCTTGAAGTATGGGAAGGAAGAAAGTTGAATGGCTGTATCAAGAGCAGAAATAGAAGGAAGATAGAAAAAAGGCTAGGGTGAATTTGGAACTGATTGCCTCTTCATCAATTTGGAGTGATATCTGAATGTAAAGTTTTAGTTACACAGTGTGGAATATCAACCAAGGTTTTGGTTTTCTTTTAATTTAATTTAACTCTTTTTTTTTTAACATACAGTAGCATGAGATTATGCCAGACAAGGAAGTATAGGAACAGATGAGAGGACACCACTGTTTGCCTCCTGTTTGTTTTGACTCATTCGAGAATCCATTTAAAATGTATCTTTCCCTTTTTGCCAATTGCCTTTATGTGGCTCTCAAATTACCTTATTTAGGAACACATACAAAAACAATATTCCATGCATCTGCTTCAGTTTTTCTCCACCACTTTTGTGGATTTTTTCTTCCTGGCTCCTTAAGAAAATGGAACGAAGTCTTGCAGATTTCTCCTGTTTCACTGCCAAACTTTCCTTCCCCTGCTTGATGTATGTATAACTCAGAGAATGAGTGGCCAGGAATGGCAAAACTCTAGCAACTGGTACAGTTAATGCTTGAGATGTTGTGACTTACACATGAAGTGATGGAGAGCAGCACAGTTCAAGCATGGCCTGCCTATTAGGGGACTACTAATGAACCCAATGAATCCTGGTTAAGGAAGTTAGATCCTTTCATGAAATGACCTGGCAACCTCTAGTGTAGGCATATACGTCATGGACCCCTTTGGAAGTCTAGTGAAGTCTAAAGGCCCCTTCTTAGTATGATGTTTCAATGTACAAAAAATACCTAAGATTGCAAAGGAAAGCCATGAAAGAGTTATAATGAAATAGTTTTTTTTTTTTATACACGGTTATTCCTTCTACATCATGACTTTCCCCACAGTGGTTTCAGTATATCGCAGGTCAGCATAAAAAATTAAATGGGTATTTTTGGGGAGTTTTGCAGAAGCCACAGATGACACTCAAAGGCCAGCAGATGACACAGAGCCTGTGAGCAAATACTTAACCCAAATTTTACAATGACATACTATCAACACCCAACAACAACAACAAAAAAAATTCAGACTTCTCTGGAACAGAGGGAAGGCCAAAAAAATTTACATGGATTTTCCAGATTGTAGGGGTGTCATGCCCCTAATGTTCACAATGTGGAAGGAATAACTGTGTACATACACACACACACACACACACACACACACACACACACACATACACATACACTTAAAGTTCACGGAATCCAGGTTAAGAAATCATGCTCTATATTATTATTTATACACACACACACACACACCCCTAAAGTTTATGGGTCTCAGATAAAGAAATCCTGCTCTACATGATTTTCATTGCTGACCTTGAAGCTGACCTTCCTTAAGCCTGTGCAACTCTTAAGGAGGCACATGTCAACTTCATATCTTATCACCTTGTTCCGTAGCATTCCCAAAACTTGGTTCCAAGATGGTTCTGATAAAGATACTTATATGACACATACACAAGTGGAAGAGCAGCCTGAAAGCACTCGGGGTCTTTCTGCAAGAGTTTCTGTGTGTCCGTTGTACAGGGACATACAGGCTTCCAGTGGCCCCCAGGTGCAACAGATAGGACAATCATGGTTTACACCCAGCAAGATTTCTAACTGTGAAGCCATTTGTGCCATGATTGCTGGTCCAGTGGAGACTAATATCTTGGATTTAGTCCCTGCATGGACCCATTAGCTTTGCTCTCTTTAATGGCTGAAGGCTAGACCACTGACCCCTGCCAGTCTTCTTATAAATGTATGCCTTTGTGAATGAACAAGAGGGTATCCAAGCTATTGAGATAAACCTTTACCCACAGGGGAAATTTCATTCATTGGGACCATTCTCATATGTGAAAAATCATAGAATCACAGATTGTTAGAGCTGGAAGAGAACATAAAAATCATCTAATCCAGATTCTGAAACCTTTTTTTGCTCATGGCACAGTATTCTTTGCTGTGAGGAATCACATCACATTGAATGTTTAAGGTGGCAAAACTATAGGAAAGTAGGGAGACCAAGCACATGCTCAGTTTCTCTTCAACGAAAAGATGTTTTTGCTGAGTTCTTCACAAGTTCAAGGTCAGATGTGTTTTGAAGGTACGGTGTTTATGTAACAGGCAAGTTTCCTTTATTTTGTGAACATTAGACTTACCATATTATACATGTTGGGCAACTTATATATATATATATGTATAAAACAAAATTATTTATAAATTGTCTTTTACCTACAATAACACAAAATCCAAATTTTCACAGTAGCAAACTGGGAGAAACATAGATCTATTCCCACACCCTATTTACAAATTATCAAAAGGTCTTGAGAAATGAAGTATCTTGGCCACTCTAGCTACATTTTTATCCACATCACCCATATTGCTTCCATATCATATATTCTGTTTCCTACACCAACCCTATAGAATGGTAGCTTAATTGAAACCCTGGTAACAGAGGTCACCGCCTCCTTCTAAAAGCCAGCATTTATATAGCGCTCATATGATCCTCACCATAGCCCCTCTTAGGTAGGTGCTATTACTAGCCTTATGAGGCTGAGAACAGTTAAGTGACTCATCCAGGGCCATGTAGCAAGTAATACCCGGGGCGAGATTCAAATTCAGTCTTGCTGACTCCAAGTCTCACACTCTATCCACCGAACCACCTAATTGTCTTCTTGACACAAAGGACTCGGGTACACTTTCAGGATCTGGTATTGTTTTTGTTTGCCATGCCTACCATGTTCTGTATCTGAGTTATATGTAGATATAGATATCTATACATCTACAATTATATCTGTATCTCTTAATCCCCTAGTACTTTGTATGTTTCTTGAGGACTGTATCTTATTTGTGAGGCAGTCTGGTGTAGTTGCAATATCTTTCCATTACTTCCAACCTGCTAATCCTCCATATTGCGTAGCTTCCACCATCTCCAGGGTCCTGAGCTTCACTGAAGAAAATTACAAACTTGAATCAATTTCACCTACTCCAAATGCATGCTGCTTACCCTCTGCAGGGCCTTCACTGGGGCTCAGCAGCCCTTTCATTCCACACATATTGATTCCATATTCTATGTTCCATTTTTCACATCAACTGTTCTGAATATTTTCCTTTCTGCTCAAGGCCTTGACTGCACCCCCAGCCCCCAGATTTATAACAGATGACCTAGCCTTCTACTTCTCTGAAAAGACCAAGGATATCTGATGGGAACTCCCTGAACCCTTTAATTGCTAATTCACTTGACGTTCCTTTCCATTTGTCTCATACACCGAGCTAGCCCTCTCCTGGACAAGGCTCATCTTGTCCTTCTGCCTCCTCTGGGATCTCACTCTGGCAATTATCTCTCTCTCATGAATCTTCAAACATTCTCTCTTTACTAGTTCCTTCCCATCTGCCTACAAACATGTTCAGGTCTTTCTAAGCCTAAAAAAGACTTTAACCCTGCTAATCCATCCAGCAACCCTCCCATCTGTTTTCCCCTCCATGGACTAACTTAACAGTAGTTAAACCCAATGCCTTCATTTGCTCATCACTTGTCAGCCCCTTCCAGGCTAGTTTTCATCCCTACTGCTCATAGAAACTGCTTCCTCAGAGTTCACCAATGCACTAATTACCTCTTTCTCAATAGCTTTTTCTCAGCTCTCTCTCTCTCTCTCTCTCTCTCTCTCTCTCTCTCTCTCTCTCCATATTTCTCTGTGTCTCTCTTCATCTCTCTGTCTGTCTTTCTCTATCTTTCTCTCCGGCTTTCGATATTATTTCTTGCCAAGTTAGAGTTCATAGAGAAAACAGAAGAGGGTCCAGGACTCAGACAGCATGAAACTAAAGAGGAAGTAGCAGATGAGCCTGAGAAAGGACTATGTTAAGCTGCATTATAAGGCAGTTAGATGGCACAGTGCACTGGCCCTTGAGTCAGAAAGACTCATCTTCCTGAGTTCAAATCTGGCCTTAGACACTTACTAGCTGTGTGATGCTGGGCAAGTCACTTAACTCTGTTTTCCTCAGTTTCCTCATCTGCAAAATGAGCTAGAAAAGGAAATGGCAAACCATTCCAATATCTTTGCCAAGAAAACTCCAAGTGGGGTCATGAAGAATCAGACAAGACTGAACAACAACAGGCTGCACTAAGGGAGACTCAATGTCCAGCACAAGGAAGTGAGAGCTTCTTTGGAACAGTTTTTCTTCCCTTGGCTTCCGAGATGCACATTTTCTTGACTGACCTCCTCCTGCCTTTCTAACAGCTCTTCCTCTGTCTCCTTTCTCTTCTTGACCCCTGATTGTTGGCATTCTCCAGTATTTGTCCTCAGGTCTCCTCTTTTTTCTTTCTATACTCTTTGGACATCTTTTCCTCTCAAGATTTCAGCAATCACCTTACACTGTTGGATACTCTAATAGGAAGATTTTCCTTTTATCAATCTAAATCCGTCTCTCTGCAATTACTGCCCATTGCTCCAAGTCCTCCCCTCCTGGGCCAAGCAGAACAAGTCCCTTTGCTAATGAACCTTAGCAGCTTATAGTCTGCAATTTCTAGTCTAAGAGAGTTGCCTGAGGCACTGAGAGATTAAATTACTTGCCCAAAGTAACACATCTAGTATGTGTTAAAGGCAAGTGGTTCTGTTGCTGGCTCTCTAGTTGCTACTGTTTTTGTTTTGTTTTGGTTTTTTTTTTAGATTGAATTGAATTGAAAGGACAGGTTAGAAAAAAATGAACTCAATTTATATCCTATTGAACTTTTTGGATGGAAAGATGCTAACCTATATATTATTCAAAATAGCTGCACCGTTATTTGAAATCACCATTATATATTCAGTTGGTTATAAGACTCATTCAGTGAGATAACGTATGTACAAGACTTTGCAAACTTTAGAGTATTACATAAAGCTTATTTGTATGGCTAGTGTTATTGTTATCGGAGAGGCCAATTAGACACAGAGTAGAGAGATTTGGCCTTGGAGTCAAATCGACCTGGATTAAGTTTTACCTTTAACATGTATTTATAGTTATCCCTTCCACATGGTGATTTTCCCCATCTCAGTTTGGTTATATCATGGGTTGGCATAAGAAATTAAATGGGAAACATTGGAGAGCTTTGAGGAAGCCACAGATGACATGAGAAGGCCAACAGATGACACTGAAAAAGTTTAGACACTCAGAAATGCATAAAAAATGTGTATAGTATTGTATGATATCAACATATTTTATCTTTTAATACCATAATAATTCAGATTTTTTCTCTGCTATGAAGGAAGGGCCAGAAAATTTTACACAGATGTTCCAGATCATGGGGGCACCGCATTCCTAATCTCTGCAATGTGGAAAGGATGACTGTACTTTGTTTATGATTGCGGGCAAATCTCTTAACCTCTTGGTGCCCTAGACTATATCAGTTACAAAACAATTGCTAATCTGTTAGCAGAGAGAAGTTTCCTCATTGAGGTGGCCATGAAATAACAGGTCTAGACAATAAGAGAACGATGATGATGATGATGATGATAGTTATCACTAAATGACAGAGATATGCAATCTGCCAGAATTGCTCTTTATATGGCATTTCCAGACTAAAAGGGCATTATTGTTTATTAGTGAAGATTATTTCCCCTAAAATACATTCTATGTCCTATGATAATAAGGTAACTTGGAAGTTAGGTGCTTTATTTAAGCAAACAGATTGTCATGAAGAGGTTGTTGATATCCTTTAGTCTTTTTTTAAAAAATAATTAATTTATTATTAGTTTTCAACATTGACTTTTATAAGATTTTGAATTCTAAATTTTCTTCTCCCTTTCCCATTCCCCCTCCCCAAGACAGCACACGATCCAGTATAAGCTATGCATGTACAATCATATTAAACATATTTCCACATTAGTCATGTTGTGAAAGAAGAATCAGAACAAAAGGGAAAAGCCACAAGAAAGAAAAAACAAAAAACAAAATAGAGGGAGAAAACAGTGTACTTCAATCTGCATTCAGACTCCATAGTTCTTTCTCTGGATGTGGAGAGTGTTTTCTCCCTTATTTTTATGATGCAGAAGTTGTTACTGAAAGTTCTGGAATGCAGATGTACCAGGGACACTATGCCTCAGTCCCAATGAACAGGTACAGAGTGCTACTGATGCAGTGCCCCACATGGTAGAGTCTGGGGAGTGTGCTCCTGAGAGAGTCATGATGACGTGCCGTGGAAGTGGTGGACATTCTGTACTTGCTCTGGGCCACTCACCACAATGATAAAGAACCTCTTTGATTGGTTGTGGCCATGTAGCTGGAACTAGGTTTGCATTCACTGGGACTGCGCTGTTCAACCTAGTCCCTGTCTATTAGTTTGATTGGTGGAATTCTGGTAAGAGACAATGCTGTGCAAGGAGAGACCTTGGGCTTTCCCCATCCAAGTCTAACATGTGGCTGAGTGACTATAGACCTCAGTTCTCAGCCTAGGCATCTGTTCTTTCATCATACCATTTTGTGAGCTGTAAAAGGGAAACAGAGAATGAGCCACCCAAGGTCTAGGGGTCTTGGAGTTTAGTTTATACAAGGTTTGGTGGCTATGTCAGTCAGTCGATATTAATTGATGTGAGCAACTTTCACCTTTAGGATCTGATGCTGCCATAACTGAGATAAGGACTCATCTGGCATTGATGCTCCATTCAGATGTGAACCATTTGAGTCCAAGATCTTATAGAAATTTCATTCAGTCTGAGCCCACTCTCCCCTGAGATTGTTTCCCTCCAAGGTATTGATGAGAAATGTTTGCGCTTTTGTACCGATGATGTCTTTGATGTAAATATTCCTTTGTAAAAGTCAGCTGATGTTAATTGGTTAAATGGAACTGGGGCCCTAGTCACTGTCAGTTAACAAGTGGAGATAAATGCAT
Source organism: Phalanger gymnotis (assembly GCA_028646595.1). Lineage (NCBI taxonomy): Eukaryota > Metazoa > Chordata > Mammalia > Diprotodontia > Phalangeridae > Phalanger > Phalanger gymnotis. The sequence goes on along the minus strand of JAQQSZ010000101.1, from coordinate 7,072 downwards.
TAAGAATAGGGGCTTGAGATGATTGCATTAGAGAAGAGATGCCCCCAACCCCTTGGAAGAACCCTTCGATCCCTGAGTAGGAGAAGTAATTGGCCTGGTTTTAGAAGAATGAGCCAGAGAGACCCATTACACAGAAACTAAATTACTTACCAGTTGCATCCTTTCTTACAACCATTTTGCCCAAATACCGTCAACCCAATCAGTCTTAGAGAATGTAATGCCATGGTTATTTATGCTTAGCAAAAGGGATGAGTCAGAATGAAAGCAATAATGACATGGTAATCTGAGTCCATTGCCCCCATTTGAGGACTCCTCTTCCCCATTCACTTATGTTTTTATATGGTCCATCCTTATCTCAAGTTTGGAAGCGAAGCATCATAGGGAATCTAGATCTCATTAATGTAACATTACTGTGAAAGGCCCTGGTATAACTGGAAGAATTGAGTATGAGCTTAAAGGAGTCGTGGTAAACAAAAATTTGTGTTGATTCGGTGCAGCGTAGTCTAGAGTCAAAGAACCTGGGTTTGAATCTTACGTCCTGCTACTTCTATTCTGTATGATCTTGGGAGACCTACATCCTGTCTCTGAGCCTCAGTTTCTCCATCTACCAAATTGAGAGTGATGGTCTACATCATCTCAAGGTCTCTTTCAGGGCTAGATTCCGTGGTTTTGTAGCTCCTTCCATTCAAAGCACAGACTTGTTTATTATGCATGGGGGTGGATAGCAGGAGAGGGATAGAGGACCAGGAGAATAGCTGGAAGAATTACCTTGATCTAGTCATGAAAGTCATCAAATTGCTTTTGTTAATGACTCAGCTCCTCTGATTGATTTTATCCTGATGCTAACCATCTATGCCGTGCTGTCCTCAGGTATTTACATGAGGGGCACTTTGTAAATGTAAATGGGATTGATACACTGACATTTTTATTTATTCATGGGTGTACCTTACAGGATGGAGGAACCAAAGAAAGCAGGCTGAAAGGTTTGGTTTACACTCCAGCTTTGTTAATGTTCATCAGGGGCAAAGTAATGGGGTGGGGGTGGGGTGGGGGAAAAGATTGATTCATCCAAGCGTTCTGTTAATGTAACATATTAACTGTGGGCCTATAATCTAATAACAGTGCTGTCTGCTCCCCAGCTAACAGGAACCACTCACATTTCCTAAGAGCCAGGAACAGCTGAAGAAGCTAAACACACACACACACACACACACACACATACACACACACCCCTCAAACCAGAATTAACCCTGAGGTGAAGTCACTTCTGTCCCCATGATGCCTCACTTCTGAGCTGTCATCACAAACCCCTTTTACACACAGACGCCAACATGCCAATTAAAAGCCCAGTTTGCGGCAGGACAATAGACTAGAACCTGGTTTTTCTTCTTTTCTTTCTGAACAAAAGGAAAGGCTTTGTGGGACAGCTCCAGGGATTGTACAGAAACCTGGGCTCTTTTGTGCCATCCAGGGTTCCCCGAAACAACACACTCCCTTCCTATGGCCTGTGGGTCTCCAGCAGAATAACTAACAAAAGGAAAGAAGACTGTAATGAATCAGGATTATTTGCAAAGTTTCATCCTGGTGGCCAAGGGATGGCCCAGAAAACCGGGCACACTCACCTGCTTCATTTGTGCCCCTTGTGAGCCCAAATTGTCAGTACCTCTCACAGCACCCCCTGCGTCTGTGACACCCCCAAATTGCACAGCCCAGCGAGCTGGGGTTTTCACCTCTATGTTATTAATCACGTTCACAGTACTGTACTTACTGGGTTACAAGTGCTCGCTTCGACTTGAGACTCTGTCGAGTGAGCAAATTAAAGAGGCACATTCCATACCAAGAAAATGCTACTACTCAGCCTAGTCATTTCCCTAAATGCTCTCCACCTCAAATTGGCATTAACTTATGTTGTGTGAGTTTTTAAACCCATCTTATCTTTCAATAATTTTAAGCCACTACTCATGGCAAGAATTCAATCTCTTCTGCACGGTATGTGCATGCATATATACGTACTATATCTACACACACAAATACAGATATGTAAACCAATGCATACATATCCATAGTTACTATATTATGTAGGATATATGTACATGCATGCATGTACACACAATACCCTATGCATGTATGCACATGCACTGATCCTGTTAGTCCCCCTCCATCAGAGTAGATTCCCTTTTCCATTGTATTTCAGTCATTCAATACAGTATCTTTTTTTTTTTCTGGCAAAGAGAGATTACAAATACAATCCCAGAATTGCAAAGGTTCTTTTGTCCCTTTTCCGGTCCAAGTTGTTCCAACCTTTGTCATGGTAATCAGCTATCAGAATTTCACAGCCTGAATATTCTCTCAACTCCTCACTGTGTATTTGTTACCCCAGGTATTTTTTTAATTGGTCCCCTGTCTCCATCTTTCAGTGGAGGGAAAGGGACTGAAAAAGCTTACCCATTTAAAGATGGCCAGTCTTCAAAGTTGGATGCCAAATAGTTTAGGTGTAGGAGTTTTAAAGGTTCAGAATGCATTGTGCTTTTCCTCGAAAAAAGCATTCCTTGTCTGAGAAATGGAAAAGCCAGCTCTTCATCTGTCAAGATTTCCCAGAAGCAGCCATGGATTAGAGGCAGCTTAGCATAGTGGATTTTGAACTGACCTGGGTGTCAAGAAGATCTGGGTTGAAGTCCTGACCTGTGCCTTGTGACTCTGAGCAAGTCACTTAATTTCTCAGTGCTCCAAACAACTCTCTAAGATTATGAATTGCAGAAAAGTGGCTGACCTCTATTGGTAGAGCTAGTGCCTCCTCTGTGAAACCTCATGTCTGGTGGAATCCTCTGTCTTCTGTTTCATGTTGATTGTGAATGGGCCATGATACTGTTTAAAAGCTTTCCATATTGGAGAGCGTCATATTAATCACCAAATAACTGGCTTCAATTTTATTTTATTTTAATAGTATTTCTCCCCAATTATCATTGCAATTTTCACCAAAGACCTTGTCTTTCAAGGGTTTTGCCTTAGTGTTGCTGTTGTTGTCCATCCTTCATTCCTGAAGAGGACCAATGACATCATGAAAGTGATGACTGAATTAGTGTGGTAGCTGTGTGAGTGAAGAGGAGAGGAAAAAGATGAAAAATAAAGGGAAGTAAAGGTGGCAACTGATTGGTTATTGTTCATCCTTTGTTCTCTAAGAGGACCAATGATATCATGAGGGTGATGTCTCAACTTCCATGTGAACTGGGTTTAAGAAAGGCAGAGCCATGCAAAGTCTTCAGTCTCACTCTCTCCTTCTGAGTCATCAAAGTTCAGTGGCAAGAATACTGGTTTAATGATTCTCTAGGTAGATGGCTCTACTTCTGCTTTCTGCTCAGTGCCCCTCACTCCACCCTGTAACAGAGAGACAAGCTGGTGCCAGTACTGGGACTTGAGCCCCTCGGGACAGTTAGGAATGCAGAGGTGAAACACCTTCCTGACAGGACCGTTGGGGAAGAGGTGTGAAGGAGAGATTCAGAGGGGGAAAGGGGGTGAGAGTAGGGACAGGAAAAAGAGCCCAGAGGGTCTGAGGGAAGTTCCCCGAGATTGAAGGGGGTGGAGTGTCATTGCCAGGACTCTGGTTTTCACCCGACTTCTCCAGCCTGTCTGGAGTCCCAGAAAGTGTACTTCATTTTGGATGGCCAAGGATGAAATGGATGACCTTGATCTCTCTAAAATAAGGTCCTTCTCAGGTCTGTTTGTCAGAGGCAATCCTAGTTCCTGGGTTTAAGATGTTCTGAGGTGAGAAATTGAGGTTAGCTAGAGTCTTGCAACTTAAATAATGGTTCTCAAAGTGTAATGTGGGAGGGGCATTGCTAGATGGATAAGGAGTTATTTTATAATTAATCACCAAGTATTTATTGAATCTCTCCTATCCGCCAGCCCTAAATGTTAGGAAGAACTTTATCAGATAAGGAATAAAGATGTCTAGGCTGATGTGGCCTGCTGACAAAGAAAACGACATTTTAGGAGAGAAAAGAAGACTGCATGACACAATCTAGTGCACTGTTCTATTGTCTTGCACTGTTTTCTGTTCATTTTTATACATGTTAGACTATGAGACTTTGAAGTTCAGAGGAAGAGAAGCTGAGCTTGTTGTGCTGTGAGAAAAACTAGTCATAATTAATAGAAGCTCCAGCAAGGCATCTTTCAGTTCAATATAAGGAAACATATCCTCACAGTAAGACTTATAAAGAATGGAATGGGCTATCCAAGGTGTTACTGAGTACCACATCACTCAGATCCAATCCAATTGAATCAAACAAGTATTTTTAAGTACCTACTGTGTCCAAGACACAGTGTTAGGCATCGAAGTGAACAAGTATTTATTAAGTGCCTACTATATGCAAGATGGCAGCTAGGTGGCACAGTGGAAAGAATGCTGGGACTGGAGTCAGGAAGACTTTTCTTCCTGAGTTCAAATCTGGCCTCAGAAACATACTAGCTGTGTGACTCTGGGCAAGTCACTTAACCCTGTTTGTTTCAGTTTCCTCATCTGTAAAACGAACAGGAGAAGGAAATGGCAAACCCCAAAGCGGGTCATGGAGAGTCAGACATGACTGAAAGGACTGAATATCATGTGAAAGACAATGTACTAAGCATTGGTGATAGGATTACAATACAAAACAAACAGCTTCTACTCTTAAAGAGCTTATGATTTATTGGGGGAATATGTAAACAAAAATAAACATGACTATCTGAAAAGAGAAACAGTATGAACTAGGGGGATCAGAAAAGGCTTCATTGTTGTAGGAAATAAAAGCTAGGTCTTGGAGGAAGCCACTCTAAGAGGTGGAGAAGAGCTAGTATATTTCAGGGATGGTGGACAGCTCATAGAAAAGCATAGAAATGGGGACGAAATCATGAGGTCGAGGAATAGAGAGCAGGCAGCTTGGCTAGAAGATACAGTTAAATGAAGGGAAGTAATTTGAAATTAGTCAATCAGTCGGCTATCAGTCAACTATTTCTTAAGCATGTACTATGTGCCAGATCTTCAAACAGTGAAGTAATCATAGGGTGATCACTCGTTGGGGATTTTGTAGAGCTCTTCTCTGATTCTAAAGTTCCACGATTAAAATGAGAGGGAGATGAATGATGTCTATCATGGTAAGGGAAGATCAAATTTGAGCTTATCCTTGAAAGTTAGGGAGCTTTGGAGAAGAGAGTCTGTATGGAAGATGGATAACATTTCAGGAGAAAGAGAAAAAAATATCAGCACAGCCCCTTTCCCATGGTAGATGCTTAATAAATATGTGTTGGGTATTTGTGATTGTAGGCATAAGCCTAGGGTATTTGCGCAGCAGGAAAGAAAATAGTTTGACCAAAATGCTTATAGATTAAGAGCTGGAAGCAAACTTTGAGATTATTCTCATTTGACAGATGAGGAAATTGAGGTTCAAAAGAGTCAAATGATTTACCCAATATCACACAAAAAGAAGTGGAAGAACCAGGATTCAAACCTAGATCTTCTTTATTCTCAAACAAGCACATCACATCATGCTACCTTCTCCAAAGATATCATGAGTATGAGGGGATTCTGGGAAATTCTGAGTTTTTTTTAAGTCAGAGAATCAGAAAGTTGTAGAGTTTCCCTTCAACTTAATTCCTCTCATTTGATACATGAGGAAACTGAGGTCTGGAGAAATAAAGTGACCTGCTTTTGGACACTCAGTGAATGGGTGACAGCTGGCTCTACAACCCATTTCTCCTGACTCCTAATCCTTAACTTCTAGATGTCAGGAGGGAATCTAGATTATAGTGAGCCTTGAAAAACAGGCAAAGAAGTTTTCTATTCAAGACAGTAAGGACTAGGGAGATATGGTAGATTGTCTAGTCGGGGCAGTGATGCAATGAAAGTAATGTTAAAAGGAAATTAACCTGGCAGCTGTATGCAATACTGGAGAGACAAGAGACTCATCAAACAGCACGGTTAGTAGGCTATTTTAGTTATCTAAGTGTGAGGAGGTGAGGAGATTTACAAAACAACAATATCTTCTTTGTCACGAATTAATTATTTAATTCATATTTCATCAAAAGTAGTGGTTATTTTCCCATTATTTTAGTTTAGGGTTCTTGTTGAGAAGCAGAATAAGTGTTGTGTTGGGCTGAGAATTCAGTGGTCTTTTTCCCTGAAGAAATAGTGCTTTTCAGACAACCACAGAGACAGTGTTTGAGAACCACGGTCCTAGGGGGCTAAATACTAATGACCTAAGTGGTGGCCGTTGAGAAGACATAACATTAGCCTAAAGAATGAGCCAGTTCTTTCACAGGATCAATATACTGTAAGCCCCTACACTACCTATTAGGTAAGCCATTACTCTTATTCTACAGAGCGTTTGAGTGACTTGTTCAGCATTCTGTGGTATATCATTGGCCAAACCAAGAAAAGAAATGGACCCAGGTTCTGTGTCACTGACTCTGATTCCCAATTCAATGCCTTCTTTCACTAGGAATGTTGGCTGCCTTTTCAAGGAAACTTTTTTTCCCCATAAGTGGATTTCCTGAAGTAGCTTTTAGCACTTTGGTGGTTTCCAGGCTGCCTTTTGATGCCAAGGATAGAAATCTACTTTTCTTCCAAGATAGAAATCTACTTTTCTTCCATTCTCAAGACTTTGAAGGTGTTGTTGTTGGTCCTTCATTTTTGAAGAGGACCAATGGCTGTAATGACTCATGTGTGAATTGGATTTAAGTGAGACAGAGCTGTACAAAATTGTCAGCCTTACTCTTCCAGAGCTGTCAAAGCTGAGTGGCAAGATAAAAGTCAAGATGAATGGCAATGGCCCCAGATGCAGTGGGTGACTTCGATGTCTGACCAAGCTCTAAGTGCTCTACAACACCAGCTTCAGCTGCCTTCATGGCCACTGGAACAAATTGTTTCATCTGCCCTTTCTACCAAGAGGAAATCTTCACATGCTTAAGGTAGACACTCTCCTAACTCATGGTCACTCTCAACCTATTTTAGCCCATCTGGCAAGACAGTTTACTGGGGTGTGCCCACCGCACATGCTACAACTTCTTGGAGGCAGAGGTGAGAGTTGAGTGCCAGGTAGAT
>JAQQSZ010000100.1:0-33942 GCA_028646595.1 Phalanger gymnotis | reverse complement strand
AAGGGCTATAAAAATGTTCATACCCTTTGACCCAGCAATACCACTCCTAGGGTTGTATCCCAAAGAGATCACACAAGTGGGAAAAGGACCCATATGTACAAAAATATTTATAGTGGCTCTTTTTGTGGTAGCTAAGAATTGGAAATCAAAGGGATGCCCATCAATTGGGGAATGGCTGAACAAGCTGTGGTATATGAAGGTAATGGAATACTATTGTGCTATAAGAAATGGGGATGATACAGACTTCGTAACAACCTGGAAGAACCTCCACAACATAATGCTGAGTGAGCGGACAACCACAGATATATTGATGCTGTGATGACTAACCCTGACAGACTTTGCTCTTCTCAGCAACACAAGGTACAAAGACAACTCCAAAAGACTCATGACGGAGAATGCTATCTACATCCAGAGAAAGAACTATGAAGTATGAATGCAAATCGAGGCACACTTCATACTTGCCTTTCCCCCCACCACTTTTTTTTTCCTGTCTTTTGTGTTTGTTGTTGGGTTGTGGTTTATTTTATTTTTTTTTTGGTTCTGTTTCTTCTTTCTCATGAGTCATTCCATTGGTCATGGTTCTTCTCCACAACTTGACTAGTGTGTAAATTAATTCAATGCCAAGTTATACATGGAAGTTATCTGGGATTCCATGCCTTCTTGGGGAGGGAGGGGGGGAGAGAGGGAAGAAAATCCGGAACTCAAAATTATGTAGAACTGTTTGTTGCAAACTAAAAATAAAAAAAAATTAATAATAAAAAAATGAAAAAAGAAAAAAGAATCAGTCAAACAAAATGTAAAGAATGAAAATATAGAAGAAAACATAAAATATCTCATTGGAAAAAACAAGTCACCTGAAAAATACAGCCAGGAGAGATAATCTATGAATTATTGATCTACCAGAAATTCATGATGAAAAAAAGGGTCTGGACAGTATCTTTCAAGAAATCTTCAAGGAAAACTGCCTAGAGGTCCTAGAACCAGAGGGTAAAATAGTCATCAAAAGAATCCACCAATCACCTTCTGAAAGAGATTCCAAATTGAAAATGTCAAGGAATAATATAACCAAATTCCAGAATTATCAGGTCAGGAGAAAATACTACAAGCAGTCAGAAAGAAATAATTCAAATATCATGGAACTACAGTCAGGGTCACACAAGAACTTGTAGCTTCTACATTAAAAGATCAGAGGGATTGGAATACGATATTCCATAAGGCAACGGAGATTGGACTACGACTAAAGATCAACTACCCAGGAAAAGACTCAAAACTCAATAGAGGCATAAAAAGGTAAACAGGGAAAAAAAAAAATTTGAAAAAAGTTCAATAAGGGCAAACTAAAATCCCTACATGGGAAGACAATACTTGTAAATCTTGAGAATTGTATCTTTATTATGGCATTTAAAAGGATATACACAGATAGAGTGGGTATAAATTAATGGATGTGATAATAAAAACCCTAATTAAGGGGTGCAAAGGGATTGTAATGGGAGGAAAGGAAAGGAGGAGGCAGAAAAGGGTAAATTATATCACATGAAGAGGCACAAAAACATTATACTAGAGGGAAAGAAAGGAGGGAGATGAGCATTGTTTGAACTTTACTCTCATAGGATTTGGTTCAAGGGAGGAATAACATACTTAGTTAAGTATACAAATCTAACTAGCCCCAAAGGCAGTAGGAGGGGAAAGGAGAAAGAATAGAGAAGGAGTGGTTAGAAGGGAGGGAAGAAGTAGTAGGGGAAAAGGGAAAGAAAAGGGAGGGGGACTGCTAGAAGGGAGGGAAGATTGTGTGCGGCAGTGGTCAAAAGCAAAACTCTTTTAAGGAGGGTAAGGGAGAAGGGAGAAATAAAAGCATAAACAGGAGAGGGAAATAGGGTGGAGAGAAAGATACAGATGGTAATTGTAACTGAGAATGTGAATGGATGAACTCTCCCATAAAACAGAAGTGGATAGCAGAATGGATTAAAAACCATAATCGTACAATATGCTGTTTGTAAATAACATATATGAAACAGGGTGACTGCATTGGTAATTAAGATGGGCTTTTAATACTTATTCAATCAAGTGCCTTTAAAGAGTTTGGCCTTTGTTTCCTTGACTAAATTAGGAGTCCTTCATGACCTCCTTGCCTCAAGGGAAAGCCTAGTTTACATGGGTTTGAGTGACATATTTGTGTTATCAGAGGCCTTCAGACCACGTGGGTTTAAGTAGCATTTTTGTGACACTTTTAGGTTATATAGGTGAGTCAGATGCGTGACTCACCTTTGACCCTGAACAAGATATATAAACCCAGAGGCTGGTGTTCTTCCTTGAGGCTCTGAGCCACAGGAGGAGTGGTGCATGACTCTGAGCTAGCCGTTGTTATGAACTCCCCAGCTCCTGAACTCAGATGTTGGTTTCTTGGTAACTATGAATTGTATTTGGTCTCTTTATAATGTATGTTTGTAATTTGTTTGTATTTGCTCTGAAGTTCAGGGTGCTGGCTTTTCCCACTGAACTAAGTGAATTATATTTGTATATTGGATTGAAATAAGAGTGTTAACCCCTTAATATTGCTTTCCTTAGTAAAGCAGATCAAAAGAACCTGTGCTGGCAGCATTCTTGTTGTTGGGCTTGTATTGGTGTTTCACCCCCACAGCAGCTGCTAGCTGAATTGTTGAAACAGTGACACACGTACGGTAAAGGTAAGGCTGGAGAAAAATATATTATATTTCAGCTCAAGTAAAACACAAACCAACAAACAAGGCTTTCAATCCTAACCTCAGACAAAGCAAAAGCAAAAATAGATCTAATCAAAAGAGATAAGGAAAGAAACTATATCCTGCTAAAAGGCACCATAGACAATGAAGCAAAATCACTACTTAACACATACACACCAAGTGGTATAGCATACAAATTCTTAGAGAAGAAGTTAAGGGAGTTACAGGAAGAAATAGACAGCAAAACTATACTAGCAGGGGACCTCAACATCCCCCTCTCTGAACTTGATAAATCTGACCTCAGAATAAGGAAGAAAAAAGTCAAGGAGATGAATAGAATTTTAGAAAAGGTAGATATGGTAGACTTCTGGAGAAAATCGAATGGGGATAGAAAGAAATATACCTTTTTCTCAGACATACATAGCACATACACAAAAGTGACCATGTCCTAGGGCATAAAAATCTCACAATCCAGTGCAGAAAGGCAGAAAGGGTCAATGCATCATTTTCAGATCATGACGCAATACAAATTATATGTAATAAAGGGCCATAGAAAGATAGACGAAAAATTAATTGGAAACTAAATAATCTAATCCTAAAGAATGAGTGGGGGGGGGCAGCTAGATGGCGCAGTGAATAGAGCACCAGCCCTGGAGTCAGGAGGACCTTAGTTCAAATCTGGCCTCACACACTTCACATACTTACTAGCTGTGTGTAGCAGGGCAGAAACTGAGCATAGACCAATATTTTACACCATACACAAAAATAAAGTCAAAATGGTTCATGATTTAGGAGTAAAGGCTGATACTATAAGTAATTTGGGAGAGCAAGGAATAGTTTACTTATCAGATTTATGGAAAAGAAAAGAATTCACGACCCAACAAGAGATAGAGAACATTACAAAATGCAAAATGGATAATTTTGATTATGTTAACTTGAAAAGTTTTTGTACAAAAAAAAGGCAGTGCAACAAAAATTAGGAGGGAAGCAGAAAATTGGGAGAAAATCATTACAACTAGTGTCTCTGATAAAGGCCTCATTTCTAAAATATACAGGAAACTGAGCCAAATATATAGGAATACAAGTCATTCCCCAATTGAGAAATGGTCAAAGGATATGAACAGGCAGTTTTCAGAGGAAGAAATTAAAGATATCTATAGACATAAGAACAAATGCTCAAAATCACTACTGATTAGAGAAATGCAAGTCAAAACAACTCTTAAATACCACACATCTCCTGTCAGATTGGCTAAAATAACAAAACAGGAAAACGATAAATGCTGGAGAAGATGTGGGAAAATTGGAACATTGTTACATTGCTGGTGGAGTTGTGAGCTGATCCAGCCATTTTTGAGAGCAATTTGGAACTATGCCCAAAGAGCTATAAAAATGTTCATAACCTTTGACCCAGCAATACCACTTCCAGGGTTGTATCCCAAAGAAATCACGCAAGCAGAAAAAGGACCCATATGTACAAAAATATTTATAGTGGCTCTTTTTGTGGTAGCTAAGAATTGGAAATCAAAGGGATGCCCATCAATTGGGGAATGGCTGAACAAGCTGTGGTATATGAAGGTAATGGAATACTATTGTGCTGTAAGAAATGGGGAAGATAGTGAATTCATAACAACCTGGAAAACCCTACACGACATAATGCTGAGTGAGAAGAGCAGAGCCAGGAGAACATTATACACAACCACAGATTTATGGATTTTGTGAGGACCAACCCTGAAAGACCTCACTCTTCTCAGCAACACAAGGTACAAAGACAACTTCAAAAGACTCATGACGGAGAATGCTATCTACATCCAGAGAAAGAACTATGAAGTACGAATGCAGATTGAAGCACACTTCATGCTAGCCTTCCCCCCTAGATCTGTCCTGGCAGAGGATGCCCTATTCTCTAGAATTGAATAAAATTTATTTCTGTTCCTACCCTGAGATGGCTCCCCATTATAAATTTAATTAATGTGAAGCCTTTGGGCCCTAAGAAGGATATATAAACTCGGAGGTTAGCATTTTATTTGGGGCTTGGTCATTGGAAGAGTGTTGTTGTGGAGACTCTGGGCAGCCGTTGTTAAGAGCCCCCCAGCTTTGGAAAGCCCAGATGTTGATGCTTCTCTGGTAACTATGTATGTTGTGATTTGGTTAGGCAGAAATGTTGATCTGTCGAATGGTGTTATTTGATCTTTCGATATTTTCTGTTTGTAATTTCTATTTGTATTTGTTCTGAAGTTCAGTGTGCTGGCTTTTCCCTCTAAACTAAGTGAATGATATATGTATGTTTGATTAAAATGTGGTTGTTAACCCCTCAAAGTTGCTTTCCTTAGAAAAGGAGATCAAAGAACCTGTGCTGGAAGCTCTTGTTGTTGGTCTTGCTAGGTCTTACACCTCAACAGCAGCCAGTAGCAACATTATTCTTACAGGATGACAGAGGGAGAGGATGAAAGTGACAGTGAGTAGCACGCCAGCTCCTCTACTTGTCCCTGTGTGTGCCAGGGAATGTAAGATCCTTGAGGGCAGAGAATATTCCATTCTTCCCAGTCATAAACCTTCTACCCACATTTCTCCATCTTTTTCATTGAAATTTTAAAAATCAACCAGCCAAAATTTATTAGGCACCCATTGTTTACCAGGTATCATGCTAGATGCTAAACAAACAAAATTGAAATAGTCCCTATCCTCAAGGAACTTAGATTCGAATGAGGGAGACAACATGTATATGAGTAACACCTTTATGTGGGGTGGCCTTATATGGACCTGCCTAGTGTATCCACCCATGTTCACTCCTAATTGTCTTACTTACCCCAATCTGCCTTCACACTGATAGATTTAGATTCCCAGAGAAGGTTCAACATTACATACAACTCAAACTTGGCGTCCAAACCTTGGATGGTAGGTATAGAAATACATGCTGCTCACCCCCCAACCCCACCCCACTTACTACTGTAGCTTTTAAGCCCCCATTGGTGTGCTACCCATGTACATGAAAGAAGCTATTCACAGCACTGACAGCGTTAACTCTTAAGATTACTGTATTTTATTTATATACTCATTTTTAATATTCATTTTTTAAAAAATGAGTTCCAAATTCACATTCTCTGTCTACGCCTTACCCCACCCATTGAGAAAGCAAACAATATGATACCTCTTACACATGAGAAGTTATGCAAAAAATTCTATATTGCCCCCAAAAAGCATGAAAAATAAAGAAAATAAAGACATAGTTCCAAATAACATGTTCTCCAGATTGGTTGGACCAGTTCACAACTTCACCAACAGTGCATTAATGTACCAATTTTCCTTTATGCCCTCCAGCATTTTCTTTTTTGCCATGTTAGCCAATCTGATAGGTATGAGGTGCTACTACAGTGAACTAAACAGTCCTCCAACCACTCACTCCACACCACCCCCCCCACCAAAAAACCCAAAGTGCCTGGGCTATTCTGAAACATGAAAAATTAATGGGTTTTGGGAACTGGGTTCCAGTGTGGTTATTGGGCTTTGTGACTTTAACTCTTACCTTAGTTTCCCCTGCTGTAAAATGGAGAGAATAATATTCCAGTTATTTCTCTCCTAGGGTTATTGCTTTGTAAACTAAGCTGATTATTATTTCAGATAGACTAGTACTAATAAATGTGGGATTCTGTTTTCCTATAGACTAAACTAGTAGATTGTCAAGTTGAGATATTTGGAAAAGGAAAAGGATAAATTAATGAGTCTTTTTAAATGGTCATAGAATATATAGGTAGTACCTTCCACTGGAGAATGAAGATTGGTTGGGCTTTTGTGTCCTTAAGGCAAAATAGGCTCCTTAGCACTTAGTTTAAGGGTGCCCTTGAGGAGTTTGGCTTTTGTTTACCTTGAAAGTACTTTCAGCTGCTAAGTGCTAAGCCCCAGCCCCAAAGCCCTATCAGGGGTGAAACCTGTGTGGGTGTAGATTGATGACTTAAGAGGGGCCAACTCGGGAACCAATTGGTCTCTGGTCCTTGAGGCGGGGCTTGAGAACGCCCAGAGGCTTGGCTGTGAGGAGAGGCAAGATAAGAGACAACTATAGCTGAAGCTGAGAAAAGCCAGGAAGCAGCTTCGGAAGCAGAGCCCAACCCAGAAGTGTGAGCAAGGACTTGAGGCCAGTATATGTGGATTGGCTAAATACCATCTTGTTTTTACGTGGCCTCCTGGTTACTCTTGTGAGGCGGGCCTACTGGGCCTGGGGTTTTTTGGTCAAGATATCGGAATGGGGAGGCTGGTTCGCTAATTTGTTGCTCCGGGTCCTAAATAAATGGTTTGATGCTTTCTACTTAGAGAATCCCTCATACCTTGCAATTTCGAACCATTCAAACATATACATGATTATATTTGAGATTATAAATTCGGCCTTCCTACTACAGCTTTCACTGTCATTTTTAAACTAAATTCTCCTGATGAGGCAGATTGCTTTTGTTACAGATCACACTTTTAACTCTTGTTGATGCAGCCAGATGTGACTCTGCAGTCTAAAGTATTAACTTCTTGGTATCTTTTAGCCAGCTATTAAAGGTGAAAGAACATCTATTTCAATTAGGTTTAATACAAGTTAGTCAACGCATAACTATATAGTAGGAACTGGTTTATGTACCAGGCACCATGCTAAGTACTAGGGATACAAAAAGCGAATTCTTCTAATCCATTTAAAATGACCAGTTTATAGAAAATCAATGTACATATACTGTTCATTAATTCATCTGTTGGTGATGTGAGGTACACCTTTTGTCTCCATTTTCTCTGAAGCAAAATCACCCTTTAGGCCCTTTCATATGAGAATGAGTTTGTTATAAGCATGAAGGTTAGTTAGCTCCAAGCAGCTAGTGAATGGTTCTTGTGGAATATTTGAATTGTTCCTGAAGTGACTTTGATGGGAATGTTCCAAATTATCCTCATCACCTTTACAGTAGCAGAAAAATAGCCTGAAAGATTGAGAACTGAGTGAGATATATCACGGACACTTCTGTAGTAGTTAAAAATCATAGAATAATGAAACTTGGTGAGACATTAAAGAGAATCTAGGACAATGCTTTCTCTTTATAGAAATGAAAATGGAGGCTGGGAAAGGACAAGAGACTTCCTGGCCATGCCTAAACTCACTTTTTAAAGAGGCCTATTCACTGAATGTGCATTACCTCATTCAATGTAAGAACCTGAAAAGATCTTAGCCTACAAGGACCAGGGTCTCCCATTGTATCCTGGGCCATCTCCAGTCATCCTGATGAATGGACACTGGACCCAGATGATTCTGGTGGAGAAAATGAGGCTGGTTACCTTGCACAGCCCTTCCTCACTCAAACCAAAGTCAACTGCAAGTCATGTCATCATTCCCTGATGTCATGGACCAATTTTGAGAATGAAGGACAAACACAACAACAAAGGAAGGTGCTGTATTAACATTGTAGGTAGGGAGCAAACAAATGAAAAGTCAAATAACTATGCCGAAGTAGGAAATGGGTGGTGACTGAAGTGGGAGTTATGAATGTTCAGTTAGAACAAAGGTCAGAGTCAGAAGTAGCATCCCATTAAAAGAATCATAATGGATCCATGTAGATTATGCAGTGAAGTGATAGAAACTGTGTCACATGTCATATTAGGTTGCAAATATTTAGCATCTACAAGTGCATTGTTATAGAATGAATAGTTCCCTGAAATGGCCCAGCTATAACTTAATCCATAAAAAAGCATAAAATCGCATGTGGATAGATATCGCCATAACAGATACTTATAATTTCCAAACTGCAGAGTGTGGTGATTAAAAAGCTTTGAGAGACATAATTTCCAGGTGATTTAATCATTTTATTCACAAGGCCAGCATATTTATTAATAAAAGGATGGTCATTTGGCCATCTCTATTAGACCAAAGAGAAACATGGCAGCCGATTTTACAGTTTATGGATCCTTGAAGATTAGGTGTTTAATGGGGGCTGGAGAGTGATATCATATCACCCTTGGAAAGACATAGTATCTCTTTCCCCTGCTCATCTTCAGCCTTCCCAGTCTATTTAAAGAAAGTACACCCCACCCAAGCTGCAAGCTGGAGACCCAACACAAAAGCTACTCCACTAGGGTGGGATCTTGAACCAGAAAGTTAGTCCAAACTCATTATCAGCAAGGTCCTGCAAGAGACTGCGTTTTTTAAAATCAGGACTTTAGAAAAAGGAGAATCCCTAGGTGTCCCCAAATCATGGGTCATTAATAATCGTTTCTCTCAACAGGATGAAAGGCTTTCAAAAATATAAAAACCTAGAAGAAGAAATTAAAACCAGATGGGATCAAAACTAGTTACATATCAGTCAGTCAGTCAGTCAGTCAGTCAGTCAGTCAACAGCATTTCCAAGGTTTGTTCTGTGGCATGCACTGTGCTATATGCTGACACTGCAAGTTCAAGCAAAAATAAAGATGGTGTCTGCCCTCAAAAAGCTTAGATTTTATTGGTGAAGACGACACATAAAACAGAGCTTAAGTGTGTATGTGTGTGTGTGTGTGTGTGTGTGTGTGTGTGTGTATGTGTAGGAGGGGAAGGTATCAGCAAAGTAACATGGTGCCCAAATCCAGAGACCCCAAAGCAAATCCAGGAGAGGAATGGATGGCTGAATGTTGAGGTGGGAGAGGGTGTGGGACATGAGAGCTGTTTTCCAGTATTTGAAATCCATCATGTGAAATAGGAAGTAGTCTTGTCTTTCTTGGTCCAAGTTTATGGGACTCAGTAATAGGGGAACGTTGCAGAGAGGAAGGTTTAAGCTTGACAAAAGCTCAAACTTTCTAACAATTAGAGATGTCTATAATTAGAATGAGCTGCCTGGGAATGCAGTGGTTTCTCTTTCACTAAAGGTCTTCAAGTAAAATCTCCACCCTTGGTCTCCTCACACTGGAAGTACTCTCTGTCCTTAGCCCCTTCCTCTGATTGGCCAATTCCTCCCAGAACATCCACTTTAAGGAAAATCCCTGACCCGGGCAAGTCTTCTTCTTCTCCAGGCTTCGATCCTGACTCCTCAGATTTTCCCTACCATGTTTTTACCCAGATACTTTCTCCAAACCTCTTCCAACTTGCAACTCCCTTTGATGAGCAGTCCTGCCCCAACAGAATGGAAACTCCCTGAGGGCAGTGACTTTCTGCTTATACTTGTATTCTTAGAACTGGCAAAAATGACTGGCACATAGGAACTATTAAATAAATGCTTCTTGACCTGACATAAATCTGGAAGCCTACTTGTATGTAGAGAGGGCCCTTAGTAAGGATGAGTTTGATGGGATGTGATATTCTATAATTTTGTGCTTTGGGAAGCCTGGCATGATTTAGTAGAGAGATGCCTGAATTTGGAACCAGGAAAACAGGTGAGCTGTTGCTGGAACACAGGATGGACAAAGTGTTGGTCCTCTGATCCTGATAAAAGTTTGTTGATGTCACAAGATTACAGATCTCAAGTTGTAAGGAAGCTCAGAGACCATCTATTCCAATCCCCTTGTTTTACAGATAGTAAACTGAGAACCAGGGAGATGATACAGGTAGTCAGTGGCAAAGCTGAGATTGAAACCCAGTTTCTTTGGGTCTAAGCCCAGCCCTCTTCCCATGATACCATGCTGCTTTGGAGTCCTTGGAGTTGAGAGTTTACCAAAATTCAAGGTGGACAAATTCAATCTATTTAACTAGAATAGAGGAAGGCATTGCGCTCCCTGGGGGATGGTGTCATACAGCAGAAAGAGTATTGCCTGTGGAGTCAAACATTTTGGATTCAAACCCCTCCTCTGAGTCTTCTACCCCTGTGAGCTTGGACAATTCACTTCAATTGCCTGGGATCTGGGTTCCTAATCTGTGAACTGAGGGGGTTGGAGTATGTCTATGATACATCCCTACCTCTGTGATCTTATGATCCTTAAAGGCTTTCTTCTCCCACTACTCAACAATTAACTTAAGCTACATTCTCTTGAACAGAAGAGACCTCAGGCTGGGCACCCTGTTGGACTTCCTCACTTTTCTCCTCCCCTAGCCTGATTTCCACAGGCCCTAAAGCAGAGGGAGCCTGAGGTGTAAGGGGAGAAGCCAGGTAAGCATTTGTAATGTCTGGGTTTGGGGGCCAGCAATTCTAACTCAGCCCCCAAGCATGGCTGGTTCCAATGCCTTACAATGTGAACAGGAGACAGGTGGTGGAGTACTTGTCAGCCCTGGGGAGAGCTTTGGGAAACCACACCATAGCAAAGAATTTTACCTGGTCAGGTTCCCTGCTGTCACCTTCCCAGCTGTGTATCTCTTGGCCCTCTTTTCCTGACAGCCAAGATTCAGGCTCTTCCCTGAAAGGACCAGTCCTCATGAAAATTCCATGCAACTGCTAAATTAATTGCTAAACCTGAAAGTTTCTGTGGCTCTCCACAGAGATCCCTCTGTTTGGCATTTGACATCCCTCCCAGTGTGATTCTAGTCTGTCTTTCTAGGCTGATTAGACCCAACTTTTTCCTCACATAGTAAATGCTTCAGCCACACTCACTGTCCTCCACCAAACTTTTCTGTGAGTCAAGACATCACCCCATGACGTCCTTGATCCTCTTGGGAAAGGAGGAAGGATGTGTCTTTGTACATACAGGCTGCTCTGTGTATCTGGGATACTCTTCCCTCTTAACCTCTGCCCTCAAGCAGAGATGTGTTGCAGCCATCTTTACCTGGCTAGGAGAGCCAAGATTGTTCAGGTTTCAGGGTGATCACTGATACCTTGTAGTTAGAGAAGAGGGCTTAGTTTTGTCTGATGCCTTTGCTGATTGTTCAGCCTTAAGAAAATGTTAATAATGCGAGTTAAACATTCCTCCCTCCCAGAGAGTTGGGCTGTTAAACATTTACCCACATCCGGCCCCGCCCCATACATAAACAGTGCTTGAGCTTAGCAGGAGAACAGTGGAAAGCTCAGTGAATGAATCACCAGTAGGAGACCAGGAAATTGCGGGTTGCTATGACTGCTGCTCCTCCTTCTCCTCTTCTTCGCACAGCTGGGAAGTGTCTGAGGTCAGATTTGAACTCATGAAGATAAGTCATCCTGGCTTTAGGCCCCACAGTCTTTCCACTGTGCCACCTACCTGTTCCTACTACTACTACTGTTATTACTACCACCACTACCACTATCACCTCCATTACCACCTCTACCACCACTTCTCCTCCTCCTCCTACCACTACTACTACTACTGTTGAGATTTTATGGGTGGTCGGGATCCCAAAATCCTTATGCACTGGGTCCTGCCCAAATGAATTTGACACAAGCCTTCTTACAGCCAAAATACCCAAAATTTATTATAGATTTGTCAAATTTGGTAGACTGTTAAGGAGCTTGAGCCTTTGTGATGCTCGTAATGACAAGCAGGCCACATTGAATCTTTGGTAGATTAAATCTGAGCACCTCCATGGAGGCAAGATGGATCTTGTATACAGAAAGACTATGGGAAGGATCTAGGGGTGGTTCTGTGGGGATGAGAGGAGGGGTTTGGCGAGGGTCCTGAGAAGGAGTCTAATGAGGATCTTGATGGGACTGGGGTGACTAGAGGTTAGACTCCAGGAACGGAATTAAGTGTGGGAAATAGCTGAAGGCTACCTGGAGATGACAGATAAAGTAGGGCTAGGCTAGTTTAAGGGTAACAGATTTGGGCATAGATATTTTGATTGGATCAAGGGTGGGAGGCAATTGGGAGGTAAGAGACCATGGAGGGCTAGGCTAGGCTAGGTTAAGGGTAATAGAAATTCAGGCCTAGTGATAATGGAAGGCTTATGGCCTCAGGCTAATGCCAGATCAACTGAGAAGATTCAAGGAGAGTTCAAGGGGGCTCTCAGAGCCTATATTCCATCATTACTACTACTACTACTATACTACTAGCACTACTACGACTGCTAGCTGGCATTTATGTAGTGTTTTAAGGCTTAAAAAGTGCTCTGTGTCCATTATCTCATTTGAATCTGACACTATTCCTTCCTTCCTTCCTTAAAACCTCAGCTCAAGTGGCCACTTCCATTGAGAAGACTTTCCTGATCCCTTCACTTCATTTGTTAGCTCCACTCCAAATCACCGTGCATTTGTCTACTGTATTTACTCATCTGTGAGCAGGTTGCACACCCCTAGTAAAATGTGAGCTTCTTGAAGACAAGGATTAACTCCTTTTTGTATGATCAGTGTCTCCTACACTAACACAGGACCTGACAAACAGCAGGCTCAGTACATGCTTATTGATTAGGCAGTGACACCATACAGATAGGTCTGATCCCTGTCCTGATGGAGGTTACTAGTTGGAGCATGTACACAAACCACTGGAATGCTGGGGTAGATTTTGATGAGAGGGAGGGTGAGACACAAAGAGCTCCAAAAAAATTTCAATGGGAGAGACTTGGAGCATGGCGTATCAGGGATCAGCACCTGGGCTGAACCTGGAGGGAAAGGAAGGCTTTGGACGAGGGTGAGATGAAGAAGGAGGGCTTCTCAGGCTCAGCAGACAGACAACACAAATACACAGAGGCCAGAGATAGCAGAAAAGGTTTGGAGGATAGCTCTTAGTCCTTTCTGGGTGAAACATAATTGTATAAAAACTGATACAATCGTACCAGTACACAATTTAAAATAAAGAAGGAAATGAAATAATTCCATCAAAGAAACCATCCAAAAGGCAGCAAACATTAGGAGAGGCAGTGTGACAGTAAATAGCTTCCCTTGGAACCCAGAATGAGCCTGAGCTAGTCAAAGGCTCTCAGTGGAGAGAACTCTCTGACGTCTGTGTCTATATATTGCACAGAAGAGGTTTGCAAGGATAGAGGGAACTTCCTCATGTTGGAGCTAGGTGGAGTCAGAGTGCACAGAGAATTGAGTCTGGAGTGGGGAAGATCTGAGTTCACATGAGACCTCAGATACTTCCTAGCTGAATGACCCTGGGCAAACCTCTTAACCTCTATTTGCATCAATTTCCTCAACTATAAAATGGGGATAATAACAGCACTTCCCTCCCAGAGTTGTGAGGATCAAATGAGATAATATTTGTAAAGTCCTTCAAATCTTAAAGTGCATGTAAGTGCTAAGTGTTGTTGAAGGTGAGGCTGATAGTGATATCTCCATTGTATACTTAGTCCCAACCCATGGCATTTGGGTATGGAAGGAAAAGAGACATTCAGAGGAGAATGACATTGGAGTCATTCCTGCTCTTACCCACCTCCTCCTGATGCTGGAGAGAATATAGGAGATGCCATTGGCTCAGTCATTTTCCTCAGTCACACAGAGGACTTTAAGGCAATCAGGTACTCCAGAGTGTCCTGGAACAAGGTGTAGTTGAACAGCCAAGACAGCCTCATGGAGGATAACTGACATCATTGAAGATACTTTTCATGCCTCTCCCCACTCCATTAATTTCCATGCCTAGTAAAATGTCTCTTGGTTTCCTCTTGTTTCTCTTTCCCAGACACCCAAATCTCAGCTATCTTGTGAAATAAGGATGGTCAGCTTACAGTTGGGTTTCCAATTTCTTTTTTTCTCCCACAAACAGCTTGAACTCCTAACCTTAAAACCTTCCTTTACTTTTTTCTCACTTGATTGTCAAAGGAATTGATTGTGACTGATCAAGCAAGTTGAGTATATACATATGTGTGTATGTATATACATATATACACATATGTATATATTCACATATATGTATTAATATCTGTATATACCCACACACCTAAATATACATATACATATGTGTGTATGTATATATGTATATGTATGTATATATAATATATACAAATATATGTGTATATCTACACATGTATACATATACATACATATATACACACATATATACATATACATACATATATACACACATATATACATATACATACATATATACATATACATGCATACATATATACATACATATATACACATGTATATATGCATGTATATATGTATATATACCCAGACGCACATTTGACACTCTGGCTTGAAAGCTGTATGGAAATTTCCTGGTAAGAATCAGGATAGCACACGGTTCTATCCCTTCAGGGAATAACTGGTAATAGTAATAAGTGTTTTCAAAAGACTGTACCAAAGTTGTATTTATGTTCCTTTGAAATAATTTGTTGATTAAAATTTGTTAAGTAATGTTAAAGTGATATGACTTAGCTGTATGCATATATTTGAATAAATCTGTTACAAATCAAAAACAAAAAAAACAATCAAGGTAGCAGAACAAAGTGAAGGTGTCCTGTGTAGATTCTTTAAAAGCCTGAGGAGGATGGATCAGGTTGAGCACATCCAAAAATAACAAAAGAACAAGTCAAGTCCTTTTCTGAGGTAAAATGTTAGCCCACACCCTTGGAAGTAAACCTCTCCTCATCCTTCCTTTCTCCACCCTTCATTCTCACCCTCATGGAGCTTATATCATAACGGGGATCCCACTTTTAATTTGATAAGCATACATAGTGTCATTTGAATAGAGAGACCTAGGGGTGGAGCCAAAATGGCAGCTGGAAATCAGGGACTTGCATGAGCTCCCTGCCAGGTCCCTCCAAAAACCTGTAAAAATGGCTCTGAACAAATTCTAGAACTGCAGAACCCACAAAATAGCAGAGGGAAGCAGGGATCCAGCACAGGACAGCCTGGATGTTCACTGGATGAGGTCTATCATGCACAGAGCAGAGGGGAGCAGAGCTTAGCGAGGGCCGTGACAGGACCAACCAGACCAGCAGCTGGGCGGAACAAGCCTTAACACCCTGAATCAGTAAGCTGTGGCAGTTACCAGACTCCTCAACCCACAAACACCAAAGACAACAGAGAAGGTTAGTGGGAAAAGCTGTGGGAGACAGAGTTCGCAGTTCAGCCACCATCCCAGGGGCAATGGGGGTGGTGCAGCTACAGAACTACAGCTGCAGTTACTTCTGGCCCCAGGCCCACTTGGTGGGAGAAATTAAGTGTCAGATCAGAGCAGGAGTGCAGAGCCTGCTCAAGATTTGTGTCAGGTCTAGGTTGGGGGTTCTTAGAGAATGAGGAGTGCTGGTGTGCCAGAGCTAGCTGTATAGAAATAGCTCTGAAATCAACAGAGAATCACCTCAAGCTTGGAACAAAGTACTCTTTGCTCTACAAGCAGTCATAACCCACTGAAAAACTCAAGGGTCAAGTAAATTGGCTGGGAACATGGCCAGGCAGTGAACATGCACTCAGATTCAGTCTCAGACTTTAGAATCTTTCTTTGGTGACAAAGAAGACCAAAACATACAGCCAGAAGAAGTCAACAAAGTCAAAGAGCCTACATCAAAAGCCTCCAAGAAAAACATGAACTGGTCTCAGGCCATGGAAAAGCTCAAAAAGGAGTTGAAAAAGCAAGTTAGAGAAGTAGAGGAAAAATTGGGAAGAGAAATGTGAAGGATGAGAGGAAACCATGAAAAACAAGTCAATGACTTACTAAAGGAGACCGAAAAGAATACTGACAAAAATATTGAAGAAAACAACATCTTAAAGAATAGACTAACTCAAATGGCAAAAGAGCTCCAAAAAGCCAATGAGGAGAAGAATGCCTTGAAAGGCAGAATTAGTCAAATGGAAAAGGAGGTCCAAAAGACCACTGAAGAAAATATCACCTTAAAAATTAGATTGGAGCAAGTGGAAGCAAGTGACTTGATGAGAAATCAAGAAATTATAAAACAGAACCAAAGGAATGAAAAAGTGGAAGACAATGTGAAATATTTCATTGGAAAAACCACTGACCTGGAAAATAGATGCGGGAGAGAGAATTTAAAAATTATTGGACTACCTGAAAGCCATGATCCAAAAAAGAGCCTAGATATCATCTTTCAAGAAATTATCAAGGAGAACTGCCCTGATATTCTAGAGCCAGAGGGTAAAATAGAAATTGTAAGAATCCACAGATCGCCTCCTCAAAAAGATCCCAAAAAGAAAACTCCTAGGAACATTGTTGACAAATTCCAGAGCTCCCAGGTCAAGGAGAAAATACTGCAAGCAGCCAGAAAGAAATAATTTGAGTTTTGTGGGAAAACAATCAAGATAACACAGGATCTAGCCGCTTCTACCTTAAGGAATTGAAGTGCTTAGAATACGATATTCTGGAGGTCAATGGAGCTAGGATTAAAACCAAGAATCACCTCCCCAGAAAAGCTGAGTATCATACTCCAAGGCAAAATATGGATTTTCAATAAAATAGAGGACTTTCAAGCTTTCTCAGTGAAAAGACCAGAGCTGAATAGAAAATTTAACTTTCAAACACAAGAATCAAAAGAAACATGAAAAGGTAAACAAGAAAGAGAAATCACAAGGGACTTACTAAAGTTTAACTGTTTTGTTTACATTCCTACATGGTAAGATGATGTGTGTGATTCATGAGACCTCAATATCATAGTAGCTGAAAGGAATATGCATATTTAGATGTATATGCATATATGTACATATGTGTGTCTATGTATATATATATATATGCATATATATGTGTAGGTATACATACATAGACAGAGGGCACAGGTTGAGTTGAATATGACGGGATGATATCTAAAAAAATAAAATCAAATTAAGGGATGAGAGAGGAATATATTGAGAGAGGAAGAAAGGGAGAGATAGAATGGGGTAAATTATCTCACATAAAAGTGGCAAGAAAAAGCGGTTCTCTAGGAAGGGAAGAGGGGGCAGGTGAGGAGGAATGAGTAAATCTTGCTCTCATTGGATTTGACCTGAGAAGGGAATACCATACATACTCAATTGGGTATCTTACCCCACAGGAAAGAAGGAGGAAGAAGATAAAAAAGGGGGGGATGATAGAAGGGAGGGCAGACAAGGGGAGGAGGTAATCAAAAACAAACACATTCGAAAAGGGACAGGGTGAAGGGAGAAAATTCAATAAAAGTGGATAGATTAGGAAGGAGCAAAACATAGTTAATCTTTCACAACATGAGTATTGTGGAAGGGTTTTACTTAATGATATGCATGTGGCCCATGTTGAATTGCTTGCCTTCTTAGGGAGGGTGGATGGGGAGGGAAGAGGGGAGAGAATTTTGAACTCAAAGTTTTAAAAACAGATGTTCAAAAGCAACAACAAAAAAAAAGTTTTTGCATGCAACTAGGAAATAAGGTACACAGGCAATGGGGCATAAAAATTTATCTTGCCTTAAAGAAAGGAAGGGAAAAGGGGATGGGAGGGGAGTGGGGTGACAGACAGGAGGGCTGACTGGGGAACAGGGCAACCAGAATATACACCATCTTGGAGTGGGCGAGAGGGTAGAAATGGGGAGAAAATTTGTAATTCAAACTTTTGTGAAAATCTATGCTGAAAACTAAATATATTAAATAAATTTTTAAAAGGGGAAAAAAAAGAGAATAGAGAGACCTAGCACTAATACTGAGGGTATCTTGGAAGGCTTCTTGTAGGACATGGCTCATGAGTTGAGCCTCCTTCACACTATCCTGCATAACCACTGATGGTGTGCTTAGCCTAGCACCTGAGCTAGGATGTGAGTTCCTGCTTCTGGGGTCTTACCTGCCCTCACTAGTTACTCATGCTAGCCTAGTCAGCTAATAAGAGAAGTGAAACGTCTGGGTCAGGCCCCAGGGAAGGAAGGAGATCTGCACTTGTCCTGTGACCAGAGGCCTTGTGACTTCCAGTTACAAAAGGAGAGTTGAAGAACTTCCCTTGAGATGAAATATTTATTCTCTCATCCCCTCCCCCACCAACTGTTCCATTAGTAAATAAGATAATGGGGGAAAGGCAATAGGCATTGAGTTCAGCGATTATTTAGCCATGAGTCTGGGGGCTGCATCATCCTTTGCTGTCTGGCCTCACACAAAGCATCCAGCACACAGGCCCTAATGCCAATTCTGGGCTCTTTGTGAATCCTTCCAACTCCCAGACCTCAGCTCTGACCCAGACACTGGTGGGGATGCCAGGAGGGGGATGGGGCTCAAAGAGCCTGAGCTGAGCTAAGAATGACATCAGCAATCTCCCCTCCTGTGTGTAGTGTGTGTCTCTGCCCAGGTGTTCGAGCTGGGGGCAGGAGCCCGGGTGAGAGGCACATGTTCACTGTGGAGACTGGAAATCCCTGCGTGGAATCCAATTTAGTGCTTCCATTTTCTTTTTTCGGGAGATTGGGCAAGTCCAATATGGACTTAGGGATATTGATGAGAATGGAGCCAGAGACTGAGAGAAAGATAGATTCTGGGGCTCTGGAGGAACAACAAAAGTGTCCTCCACCCTGATACACCCTCTAGGGTCTACAAAGCATTTTCATACACATTATATTTGATCTTCACTACACCCCAGTGAGTGCCCGAGGGCAAGGATGCTGGCAAGCCACCTGCCCTGGATCATGTAAGTCTTAAAGGTAGGATTAGATGAGACCCCAGGTCTCTTGTTCCCTGCCCGCTGCTGGGAATGATTACATGAGTAATATGGAGATAATAACATGGGCAGAATATAATATGGGCAGTGAAGTGGCGCAGTAGATAGAGTGCCGGGCCTAGAGTCAGGAAGACCTGAGTTCAAATCTGGCTTCAGATACATTCTAGCTGTGTGACCCTGGACAAGTCACTGAACCCTCTTTGCCTCAGTTTCCTCATCTGCGAAATGAGCTGGAGAAAGAAATGGCAAATCACTCCAGTAGCCTGTGCTGGTAAGCAAAATGGGCTCTTAGCACTTAGTTCAACCAAGTGCCCTTGAAGAGTTTGGCTTTTGTTTCCTTTTAGTAATTCAGGGTATTTCATTGAGTTTTACTAGGTGCTGAGCCCCAGGCTCAAACCCGTATTAGGTGTTAAACCTATGTAGGTGTGAATTGGTAACTAAGGTGGGGCCCAAGGTGGGGCTAACTAAGGGGAGGGCCTAGTTTACACATGCGTTTGAGTGACATGTCTGGGACAGCAGAGGCTTTTGCTCATTAAGCAAAATGATGATGCTAGGGAACCATAGGCTTTTAGGGGTGCTCAAGACCCCAAAATACCTACACTCTGGGTCCTTCGGAATGAATTCTACTCAAGCCTTATCAGCCAAGGAAAAAGCCAAAGTTTATTGGGGATTCACCATAATGGGTTGTCTTAAGAAATCCCACCCTTTGTGAGGACTGTTTTCACAAGCAGGCCAGATTCAGTCTAAGCTGAGCTAGATTGAATCTAAGCACCTTTGTGGAGGCCAGATGGAGATTATATACACAAAGACTGTAGGAGGGATTGAGGGATGGTCTGGGTTGACTAGAGGAGGGCTTTAGGGAGGGTCCTGAGGAGGAGTCTGAGGAGGACAAGATGAGGTCAGACTCCAGGAACCAGGAGAATGGGATTAAGGCTGGGAAGTAGCTGAAGGCATGGATATTGATAGTATCAAGGGTGGGAAGTAGCTGGACAATAAAGAGCAAGGCTAGGTAGAGATTTGGGCCTAATGATAGTGTAAGGCTTGTGGTCTTAGGGGAAGGCCAGATCTAGTTGAAATATTCAAGAAGAGTTCAAGGGGACTCCCAGAGACTGTGCCCTCATCATTCCCCACTCAAACAAATAGGACCCAAATTCTTTGGGGGTCAGGGAACCAGTCTCAGCTTCTGAAACTGCTTCCTACTGGCAAGGAGCATAGAGCTGTCTCTGCCTTGATGGGTCCAGTTCAGGGGGTTCATAGTCTGAGTAGTCATCTGGAAGTTGATGGCTTGGAGCCTGGAGGAGACAAACTGTGCCAGTACGGAAAAATGGGCTTGGTTTAACGGGTGCCCTTGAGGAGTTTGGCTTTTGTTTACCTTGAAAGTACTTTCACCTGTTAAGTGCTAAGCCTCAGGCCCAAAGCCCTATCAGGTGTGAAACCTGTGTGGGTGTAGATTGATGACTTAAGAGGGGTCAACTCGGGAACCAATTGGTCTCTGGTCATTGAGGCAGGGCTTGAGAATGCCAGAGACTTGGCTTCGAGGAGAGGCAAGAAACTACAGCTGAAAAAAGCCGAAGCAGAGCCAACCCATGTGTGGACCCAGGAGTTCAAGCAAGGACTTGAGGCCAGTGAATATGATTTATGCCATCTTATTTTTCTGTGGTCTCCTGGCTACTCTTGTGAGGAGGGCCTACTGGGCCTGAAGGCTTGTGATCACGATGTCGGAATAGGGAGGCTGGTTCGCTAATTTGTTGCTCTGGGGCCTGAATAAATATCTTGATGTCTTCTTCTTAGAGAATTCTATATAGCTTGCGATTTTGAACCATTCAAATATATATATGATTATATTTGAGATCATAAATTCGGCCTTCCTACTACACAAACCTGGCAAGGAGGTTAAGCAAACAACCAAACAGACAGTATAGGAATATAGAGAAAGGACAATTTCCCTGGAGATTATTAAAGATGACTATTTTGTACCTAACTCCCCTAATTGCATGTTCTGTGTACTACACTGGGTCAGGGTTCAGGAGTGTGTAGCACATCCAAATTAGGTTGGGGGTATCTAAGAACAAGGCTTGATATTTGGTGAGCCTGTGGTTAGCTAGCCACTGGTGGCCATCTGCTTCTAGGATGCTCTGGGGAGTCAGAGCTTCTAGGGGCTGGTCTGCTAGAGGTTTAGAAGCTTCCTCAATTGGAATGGCTGTAGCAGCCAGAGAATCTAATTGTTTTGAAAAACAGGCAACTGGCTTGGGGTCAGGTCCTAAGGACTTGGTTAGGACTCCCAAAGCCTGTCCTCTCCTTTCAACAACAAACTGACTGAAAGGTTTTTCTAGATTAGGTAAAGCTAATGCTGGAGTGGTGGTTAGTTTAGTTTTCAAAGTCTCAAAAGCTTTAGCCTGGTCAGGGCCCCACTCTAGAGTGAGTGAATCAGGGCCTTGAGTGCCAATTAATGGTTGCAGTCCCTCCCAAGCCTTGGGCTTGATTGGTCATTGAAGGTGATAGACCGGAACTATGGCTGGGGTGACAGAAGTATCTTGCCCAGAAATTCCTTGATCCCAAACAATTGGCTCAACCCTCTCTCACACCTCAGAGGAAACATGGGGAAGTCTGGTAAACAGGGAAAAGGGAGTTATGAGGTTTAACCAGAGAAAATTGGCTCCCCAATTTCACCATCATGTCCCTTTCCAATAAGGGGGCAGGGCAAGAGAAGGAGTGTTCAAACAACAGATCCTTGATGCCCATGATCCGATGAGTCAAGAGGCATGTAGGGCCAGAGAAATTAGTTAAAACAAGAGAATATAACTGTGATAAAGTGGTTAACTTTACCTTCTGCCTCGATTTTGCCCAGGGATTGGTGAGAGAGGTGGAGAAAGTGGGAGCACTGCCAAGTCCCAGGCTTTCCCCTCCTTCTAAGTCTTTAGAAGACTGGAGGACAGGGTACTGGGAGGAGGCTCTACCACTTTTCGAACCTCGGGGAAAATCCTTCCACCAGTGTCCCTCCTGGTTACATGCTGGGCATGGTCCTGGAGGCTTCTTCCAGGGGAGAGCTCTAGAGGGGCACTCCTTGGACCAGTGACCCTCCTTGTGGCATCAAAAGCAGGTTTCCCCACTGCCCAAGTCTCAGGGCTTCCTCCAAGGGGGCACCCTGGAGGGGCACTCCTTGGGTCTTTTCCTGGCCATGGCAGCAGCCAAGAATTGAGCGTGTTGTCTGTCTCTACCTCTTTCCCTGCGTTTTCTTTCCTCTGCTGCAACCAAGTCTCTATTGTTGAAAACTCTGAAGGCCATGTCCAGTAATTGGGCCTGAGGTGTTTGGGGTCCCATTGCCAATTTCTGCAGTTTCCTCCTAATATCTGGGGCAGACTGATTAATGAAATATGTGTTAAGTATTGCTGCCCCTTCAATAGAATCAGGATCCAAATTTGTATACTTGTTAATAGCTTTTACTAGCCAGGATTGGAAAAGAGCAGGGTTTTCCTTTTCTCCCTGAGTAATGTCCCTAATTTTTTAAAAATTTATTTGCTTTTGAAATGCACTTCTTGGGCCTTCTAACAGGCAAATTACCATATGGTCTCTCTTTTCTCTATCCTCCCTCCTTTGATAATTCCATCCTGGGTCACTAGTGGGAACAGCAGCTGTACCTGGGGGATATTTTATGGGGTTATTGCTAGCCAAACTATCTCCAAATTCTTGGGCTTGTTCCTAGATTCTCTTCTTCTCAGTGGTAAAACAGGTAAAGAAAAGGATATGCAAATCACACCAAGAAAGTTCAATTTATAGGAACAGATCCCTAAAAAAACCCTCAGGAAACTTAGTGAGATCTTCTGAGTATCTCCCCAGTTTTTCTTTAATTTGAATGAGATCCAAAACGTAGAATGGAACATGCATTCTCTTTGTCCTGGTAGGGGAGGCAGGAACTTCCCCCAGGGGAAAAAGCCTTGAAGGCACTGTGGGACCTGGAGCTTGGGGAAGGATATAGGAAGTCCCCCTTCTGGTGAGGGAGGGGCTAGCGGGTGCTGGCTGACCTAGATTAGACTGAAAGGCCAGGGCATCTGGCTGGCAAGGGAGAAGATCAGCTGGTACCTGAGGAGGGGTAGGGGTCAGAGAGGGAGATACCAAAGAGACCTGCATGGGAGCCACCTCAGAGAGAAGGGCCAGGGGAGGAGGTACTGCTGTGGGGGCAGGGTCGGAAACTGGAACCTGAGTAGGGGTTGCCTCGAGGGTAGGGCCCATAGTGGTAGATACTGCAGGGCCTGAAATAGGGGCAGGCCATGAGGCCAGAACCTGAGAAGGGGTTCCTTCAGGGGAAGGGGCCACAGCAGAGGGAGGCACCTCAAAAAGACCCTTGGCTGGAACCTGAGCAGAGGTCACCAAGGGGGGAGGGGCCATAGGAGGAGATGCAGGGTAGGAGACTTGGACCATGAAGGAGGCAGGACTAGAGAGGGGCTGAACTACAGGAAACCAAAGGAAAGAGGGGATGCCCACGGAAGGGGGAGCACAGGAAACAAGGGTGTTCAGGGGAGGTTGGGGAAGGTTGGAGGAGGGACTGGGACTGAAGCCCTGGGGGCCATAAGGAGGGGGTTACCCAAAATGTCCTGTTGACTCCCATTGCCCCTTTGTGGGGCGGCTCTAGCTATGTGCATCTTACAATCTTCTCTGAGAACGGAGTTCCAAGAGAGCTCCACAAATGTCATTATGTAAGGAATTTCTGTCCATTTTCTGTCTCGCTGACAACATAATTCTAACTGTAATAGAGTATTATATTGTAAAGTTCCAAAAACAGGCCACTCTTCATGCCCTTCTAGGTGATATTGTGGCCAAAAAGCATTGTAAAGATGTTGGGGTCTCTTTTACCCCAAACTCTCAGGCCCTTGTCCAGCAAAGGCCTGATCTCGCAGGCAACAACGAGGCGGGAGGCATGATGGTGATAAGCAGTTCTGATTTATTCAGGGAAATCACGACCTTTTCAAGCTTTGATTACATAGCAATAGGGCTGCCCTGGTCCAGCCTACTCTCCTCCCCTTTCCTTTCCACGCTCTCCCCATGATTCACCTGTGCACAGGTAAATCCGGAAAAGAACTCGGTACCACGTTGCCAACAAGGGTGAGACCCTTCCTCCTGACTCCATCTTGTCCCACCCATACCTCAGAGCCCTGAGTTTACCTCAGCAGGCTCTGGGCGCAGAGGTCCAGCGATGGTAGGGGTCAGCTCTAACTCGCCCCTTGCAGCTCTCCATTTTTGTTTTGCTATGAAGTGGACAGGCCTGCAACATAATGACTATCAGTAATAATGTTAATAGGAGTGTCTAAAAGCATGGCCTGTAGGACTGCAAACAATTCATTTTGTTGAGTAGAAGTGAATGGAGTCTTAAAGACTTTGATACTTTTCCTAGAAGGTATGTATAGGGAGGCCTGATGCAATTTGGTGGCATCAGTAAATACATTGATTCCATTAACAGGTGTGGAAGAAAATTTCTTCCCCCTTGCCCGAGGCCAACTTGTGAATTGGTGGGCCAGAGGAAGAGGTGTACCATGGTGAAAAGTGTGCCCAATTACAAGCTGCCAATCAGGGTCCTCTTGGAAACATTTTTGTAACTGTTGATTAGTATACACAGTGTAGATGATCTGACGGTCCCTGCCACTGAGTGCTCGTGCTCTAACTATCCCCTTCCTGGCAACTAGGGCAACAAGATTGGTATAGGGAGAGCACTTTCTGTTCTTGATCTGAGCTAAGTGTACCCATTCAATAATCCCAGCTGCCTGATGAAGAACCTCTGTGGGAAGTGATGGAGTGTGAAGGACAGTAAGCTCTGAGGGATCAGTTGCAAGGAACCTCACAGTGGATCCAGCATGGATAGCAGCTTGTACTCCCTGAAGGCACTGAAGGGCCTCAGGGGTCCAATGCCGGGGGGAGTTAATGTCGGAGGGTCCCCGGGGCATTTCATATAAAGGGGCAAGCTGTTGAGTGGTTATCCCCAACCGGGGACGGAGCCATTGAATATCTCCAATAAGTTTTGGAAAATCATTCAAGGTGCGGACCTTACAAGGCTCTAAACGATGTCGTCTCATCTACACCTCTTGTTCATGTAACTTTACTCCCAAATAATCTATGGGCAATGCCTTCTGGATTTTTTCTGGAGCTATAGTAAGCCCATAGGCTTCCAACTGTGTAACTGTGGTCTGCAGGACCTCTTCCAAGAGGTCACAGTCGGGATGTGCTGCCAAGAGGTCATCTATATAATGTAGTAAAAGAACAGTTGGATAGTGCTCAGGCACAGGGCGGATAACTTGTTGAACACACCATTGGCATAAGGTGGGACTATTTTTCATGCCCTGAGGAAGCACTATCCATTGATACTTGACATAAGGTTCCTGTAAATTCACTGAAGGAATGGAAAGAGCAAATAGCCTAGTATCATTGGGATGCAGTGGAATGCTATAAAAGCAGTCTTTTATATCAATAACCCAAATTTTTGATCCCCTTGGGACCATGTTTGGTGAAGGGAGCCCTGGCTGAAGGGCCCCCATTGTTTCCATAGAGGCATTGACCTGACGAAGGTCAGTAAGCATCCTTCATTTTCCAGATTTTTTCTTGATGCAAAATACAGGAGAATTCCACGGGCTGGTAGAAGGTTCTATGTGACCAGCTTCTAATTGTTCCTGCACTATCACCTTGAGGGATGTTATTTTTTCACTAGACAGGGTTAGCAAGGCTGAGAAAGTAACTTAACCAGTTTTACACAATTCTTTTCATTTTTTAGTTTCAACAAAATTCAAATTAAAAATTTCTTTGTCTAACGCTATTTTTAGCTCACAACATTCACTCAAGTTTTACAATATAGGAGAATTTTACTCCAATTTAGAAGTACAATAATAGTACAAACAGAAAAATTTCAGATGACATTAATTGCATTCCCAAATCATTACCTACATTAGGCTTACCAAGCATAGAGGCTTTTCTTCTCCTCACAGTTGCAAAGCCTGGCTGTGGACTGGGGGTTGCTGGGAAGCTGCAGAATCCAGCACCTGAATTAAAAGTCTAAGAAGTCACTGAGGAGGGTCCCTGAGGGACCTTTACTTTCTAATAGAGGTTGCTGGGTTTGGAAGACTAGGAGCAAAACTTCCAGGTTCCAGTGGTGTGGGAGCAAGGACTTGCGGGATTGGGATGAGAGGTTCCTCTGTTTACCTATTGCCTAGAAGTGTGGGCTTCAGGGTGCCCAGAGGTCCTCCATATAGCTGCTATGCCTCCCCATTTTTTCTTTTCCAGGTGGGGGAGGGTAACTCAAATTTCATACTGTTACTCTCTTCCCTTATCTGATCTGGGATGAGAGAAGTTTGTTTTAGCTGCTCTAATTTTCACTCAAGTAAACTTCACTTTTGTGTTCACTCCTTAAAAACTTTTGTGAAAGTGAGAACGTTGGATTTGCCCGTCAAAGGTGAGTGGGACTCTAGAAAAAAAATCCAGTGGTACCATGTCCCTTCTCCTCATACTGGGGAGCTTGAAGTATCTCTTTTTTAGATCTGTGCAATTTCCCAATTTGCCTTAGTGCCAAATAGCATAATAAATTCTGCAAATTAGAACGCATATCACATAAATTATCTCTCTTGACATCCCAAATTGGCCAGATCTGGAATGGAAGGAGAAAGAAAGAGCATTTTTTCCAATACCAAACCTTTTACTCTCAAAACCTCTATTCACACTGTTTGTGCAAATAGATTATACCTTCCTTCACATGCCTCTTTCCTACATGTTTAATCTTTCTTGCTTTTCCTTTCTGGTGGACTTTGATTAAAGTCCCTTTGAAACTGCACATACCTTATTTCTAATTCTGCTCTGACACCACACTTCTCTTTTCCAACATATAACCTAAAGAAGAAAACATTTTTCTCTCTCTTTCTCTCTCCCCCACCCTCCTGCTCCTCTGAAGAGACTGGAGTCAGGGAGGGAGAGAAAGAAAGAGTGGACATTACAGGGTGTCAGACTACACACTCACACAGATACAGAACACAGACACAGAGACGAAAAAACACAGAGAGGATTTTGTGAATCCTATACACAAAGCGCTTGGCCCTCTGATGTAACAGAGGCCAGGTGCCATGCTTTATTGGGGTTGTGGAGACCCTGCTTTTAAGATGATCTGGGGCAGATCCCCGGTTGGTTTCTTCCAGTTGTTTAAGAGACATCTTTCTCTTACTAGCTTCTTCAGAACTTTCATATAATGTATTTCATGTTCCCAAATGTATAGATTGGATTTAGATTGAGGAGTTGGGAGTAAGTAAATTGGAACCCAATTCTTTTAGTCTAATCTTGATATGATGGGATTTTAAACCATAACCATTGATTGCTGCTCTCTTTAGCTCTTTTTTCACAGGAACCGCCGCCTTTGTCTTATTCCCACATGGCTTTTGGCTAACTTCCTCTTTGAAACAGACCGTTTTCTGTAGAACTGAGTGAGCTGACAATTTTTCTAATTTTCTCCTCAGCTCCTGTATTTCTTGTTGCAGCCTCTGTCTCTCCTTCCTCTCTCCCACTTGTTTCTGAGACTGATCTAAATCAGGGTATAGAGTGTGAGTAAGGCTCTGGAATCTGGGGAGGAGGGTTGCGATTGTTTCAGAGTAGAAGGGGGGAGAGGGGATGCACAGGGTGTGGTCTGGGTGGAGACTGCAAACTGCCTGGTTTCACAGCAGCATTCTGCAGCTTTTTATCGCTGCTTTGATAAGACTGTATAGAAAAACTGCACTGGGTTCCAAGCCCCCCAGGGTTTCTCAGCTAGTTAACTGCTCTCTCATGACTTTCTAAGACCCCACAGAATGGGGGCAGGGGGGTAACGGGGGCAGGGATCGCTGTGTAGTCCAAGGAGATGTTTTTTCCACTACTTTAAGAAACCCTTGATAATCTGGGGGGTGATTGTACATCCCTGGTTCTTGGCCATCTTATATATAATTCTTAGGAATGTGGCCTGATCCAAGGCAGTCCTAAGGACTTCACCTGCCTCATGATAAGGAAAATTCCTTACCTCACCAGTGGAAGCTGGGTTGCCCACAGAGACAGGATGGTGCTTCCCACTGAGAACTGGGATTCGTCCCAAGGCTGTGCGCCCGAAATCTTCCCTTCTGCTCTTCTCCTTCCTCTCGTGAATTCGTCCCAAGGCTGTGCTCCTTCCTCTCTCGAAGGAGGTACCTTGGGGATCGTGGGGGGTGTGCGTGTGGCTCTACACGGTGCCCCACGTTTGGGCGCCACTTGTTGGGGCCCCTCTTACCCCAAACTCCCAGGCCTTTGTCCAGCAAAGGCCTGATCTCGCGGGCAATGAACGAGGCGGGAGGCATGATGGTGATAAGCAGCTCCAATTTATTCAGGGAAATTGCGACCTTTTAAAGCTTTGATTACATAGCAATAGGGCTGCCCTGGTCCAGCCTACTCTCCTCCCCTTTCCTTCCCACGCTCTTCCCATGATTCACCTGTGCACAGGTAAATCCTGAAAAGAACCCGGTACCACGTTGCCAACAAGGGCTAGACCCTTCCTCCTGACTCCATCTTGTTCCACTCATACCTCAGAGCCCTGAGTTTACCTCAGCAGGCTCTGGGCGCAGAGGTCCAGCGATGGTTGGGGTCGGCTCTAACTCGCCCCGTTACAACTCTCCCTTTTTGTTTTGTCATGAAGTGGACAGGTCATGGACAACCATAATGTCATGAAGTCTGAATGCAGATGAAAGCATACTATTTTTCACTTTTTATTATTTTTTCCACATTTTTTTTATTTGGCCCATGTGATTTCTTATACTTCTCATGATTAAACATATAATCTATATCCAATTATACTTACTGTTTCAGGGAGACGGGAGGGATGGGAGGGAGGGAGGCAGAAAATTTGGAACTCAAAATTTAAAAAAAAATGAATGCTTAAAATTTTCTGTACATGTAACTGAGGGAGAGGGAAATAAAATATTATTATGAGTAAAAAAAAAGATATTTGTCACATAGGCAGTTTGAGATGTAAATCCAAAGATAAGACAATTCAATTTGAGCAACCCAAAATATAACTTTGGGTGGACCTGAAATAGGCATTGGGTGGGATCTAAGCATTCCTCACCACCATCCTGCTTCCTTGAAGCACTTCTGAGGTCAGCCTGAGCTCTATGGTAAGATATTGGAGCTAGACAGTTTTATGTGTAAATTCAACCATATTATTAATGGATAAACAATAAATATTTTCTCCACTCTGTGGCCTCCATGTTGTGCTCCTCCTTCATTCCATTCTCTGCTCTCCCAGATCTTCCTATTTCATCTCAAACTTTTTTCCTCCCTCCATTCTCCCAACATCTCCAGGGAGCTGGTTCTTTTCTTCCCAGAAATTGTAGAAAGGTACACACACACACACACACACACACACACACACACATGCACACACACACATATGCATATACACATACTTACACATGTGCACACACACATATATATATAATATGTATATATATGATATATATATATATATATATGTTTGTTTGTTGTCTCCCTATTAGACAGTGAACTCCTTAAAAAGGAAGATTCTTTTTGTCTTTCTTTGTATCTCTAACACTTAGTGTGAGAGCTTGGTGAAAATTAAGTTTCCACAGAATAATTAATTGCCATTTTGAACAAAGAAGGGAATAAAAATTAACTAAGGCAGGTAGACCCAGCCAATCAAAGAATACATAGTGGTTTTCTGAAAACCACAAACTCCAGATATAGGCAAAACTGGCCTAAGCCGACCAGATAACAGTCAGGGTTGAAGACAGAACTGGGTCAAATGGCTAGCACACATGCTTA
This sequence comes from Phalanger gymnotis, assembly GCA_028646595.1. Classification (NCBI taxonomy): domain Eukaryota; kingdom Metazoa; phylum Chordata; class Mammalia; order Diprotodontia; family Phalangeridae; genus Phalanger; species Phalanger gymnotis. The sequence goes on along the minus strand of JAQQSZ010000100.1, from coordinate 4,078 downwards.
ATTAGCCAATTGAATATTACCTTACACATCCACAGGGAGGAGTTTCTGCCATTTTTGAACATGGGATGTATGATGGGGGGGTGGGGTGGGGGACATACCGAGGATCAGCATGTAAGGGGAGTGTAAGGAAGACTGTAACCTGGAAGGGGAATGGACCAATCCATTCTCTGAAGGGAGGTACTGTGTTGATGCCGCATTGCTCTAATCCTATAAAGCAGCTCCTGCTCCTGTGTTCCTTGCTTCCTCTTCCCAAAGAAGGGCAAAGCCCGCTACTGGCTAGGAACATAAGCCCAACTACCTTGGATTCCTCAATAATAATAAATTGCCCTTGATACTTGAATCTCTGTGCCAACTGTATTTCTAACATTAGCTTAGTGTCTGGCAACCAGATGATTCCTAATAAATGCTTTTTGATTGAATGTCTTGTACATCCATTGTCTGTCTTAGCCTCCCCTCACTAATGACAAAGGAATTAAGGCTGTCCATCCTGGAGAAGAGAAGACGGGTGGGCGATTTGAACACTGATCCGAAGATTTTGAGTGGGATGGAAATTTAGAGGTTTTCTAGTCCAACCTCTATTTTTCAGAGAAGGAAACTGAGGGCTGGAGAGTGGAAGGCACCATGGTGCCTTTTAGGTCACTTCTCACCCTGAAATTCTGTAATTCTTTGAGTAGAGGGAAATTCATCTTCACTTTGGAGCTATAAAGCTTCAAGGGGCTCCTTCCCTGATGTCCTCAGAGCAAGGAGGGCTTGTTGGGGTTGCTGGACTCAGATTCCACTTCTAGAGAAACTTGTCTATGCTGTATATTCACCACCAGTTGTCACTTGTCAGTCACTGGGGAGAGGAGCAAGGCCCTGAGGCAAGAGACTGCAACACTCAATTACATAGTTAGGTTAAGTTTGCCGCGTGGTTTTTCTCGTCAATACAATGATCCAAGACAATTACAAAGAACTCATGATGAAAAATTCTGTCCACCTCCAGAGAATGAACTGATGGAGTCTGAACACAGACAGAAGCATATTGTTTTTCTCTTTCTATATTTTTTGTGTGTTTTCCCCACTTTGGGTCTGTATCTTCTTTCACAACATGACTAATATGGTCATATGTTTTGCATGGTTGAATATAAAAAAAAAATCCAAGATTTAAAAAAAAAAAACTCTTCAGCACCACAATTCAAAAACATCAATTTGGGGGCAGCTAGGTGGCACAGTGGGAAGAGCACCAGCCCCGAAGTGAGGAGGATCGGGGTCCAAATCTGGCCTCAGACACTTGACACATTTACGAGCTGTGTGACCTTGAGCAAGTCATTTAACCTCAATTGCCCTGCCTTCCCCCTTCAAAAGTGTCAATTTGGCAATGCTCAGCTTTACTTATAGTCCATTTCTCACAGCCATGCCTTGCTAATGGAAAAACCACAGCTTTGGCTATACAGATTTCTGCCATCAAGGTGATAGCTCTGCTTTTTAGTATGTTGTCCAGATTTGCCATAGTATTCCTTCCAAGGAGCAAGCGTCTTTCAATATCACTGTCTGCAGTGATCTTTGAGCCCAAGAATATAAAAATCTGACAGCGCTTCCATTTATCCTGCCTGTCTTTGCCAGGAAATGATAGGACCATTGGCCATGATCTTAGTTTTTTGTTTTTTTTTTTTCAAGACAATTTTTAAACTCTCCTCTTTTACACTCACCAAGAGGCTTCTTAATTCCTCTTCATTTATTGTCATTAGAGTGGTAGAGTCTGCGAATCTAAGTTTGTCGATATTCCTCTAGGCAACCTCAATTCCAGCTTTCGACTCATCCAGCCTGGATGATGTACTCATGATGTCCTCTGCATGTAAATTAAATAAACAAGGTGACAATATTCAGCCTTATCTTACTCCTTTCCCAATCTTAAACAATCAGTTGATCCATGTCTGAAGCTATTTGTTTCTTCTTGGCCTTGCACAAGTTCTTCAGATGAGATGAGCTGCTTCTCCAGTCTCTGAGGACTTGCCACATTTTGTAATGATCCACATAGTCAAAAGTTATAGAGTAGTCAACGAAGTAGATTTAGAGGTTTGTTTTTTTTTCTGGAAGCCCCTTAGAATTCAGTTCCTATTTCCTCTGCTTCTTTGAAAAACTAGCTAGCTCTTCCGATAATTCTCAGTTCATTTATTGCTCTGAAGCCTACCTTTCAGAATCTTAAGCATAACCTTGCTGGTGAGTGAAATGAGTGCAATGGTTTGGTAATGTGAACATTCCTTGGCATTGCCCTTCTTTAGGATTGGGATGTAAACTGATCTTTTCCAATCAAGTGGCCACTGTTGTTTTCCAGATTTGCTGGCATACTGAGCAGCACTTAAACAACATCTTTTCAAATTTTAAATAGCTCAGCTGGAATTCCATCACCTCCATTAGCCTTATTGTTAGCAATGTTTGCTAAGACCCACTTGGCTCCATTCTCCCGGATGTCTGCCTCTAGATCAGTTGGTTGGTTTCTCATTGTCCTTCATTCTTAAAGAGGACCAAAATGACATCACTATGCTTGAGTCAATATTCAATGTGTCTGACTGCGGCTGATCTGGCCAATATGAGCTTGGAATGCTCTATCACAGGTTAGCCACGAATAGCACGTGTGAACATTTGGGGTGGATACTCCAAACTTGTGGATCCTGCCTTTCCTTTGAGCTGTTTCAATTCTGCTTTGCTCATAGAGCACAGCACCTCCTCTGATGTGGGAATGCCATTCTGAGTGGTCCTGTGCCAATACCTCCCATGTCACACAATCAATTCCAAAGGTCTTGAGAGAGACCTTGAGAGTGTCCTTTTATCATTTCTTCTGTCCACCATGTTAAAGCTTGCCCTGTGTGTGGTCTCCATAAAAGTCTTTTTGACAAGTTTTGTGGCTTTTATTTTTACTGTTTTCTCTTTTAGAATGCTAAAATAATCAAGTGCCATTGATTAAGTCTTGCTAGGTACTAAGCTCTAGGCCCACACCCTTTTGCTCATTAGGTATGAAGCATTGGAGCCCTGAGAAGGGCATATAAACTCAGAGGTTAGGATTTTGTTTGGGGTTCTCACTCACTGGAAGAGTGTCATGTGATTTGACTAAACAAGATTCTAGGCAGCTGTTGTTAAGAGACCCCTGGCTTGAAAACCCAGATGTTGGTGCTTCCCTGGTAACTATGTACTGAGATGTTGGACAGAAAGCTACAAGCCTATGGTTTGTGTTTATCTGATTTGTTGATACTTACAGTTTGTAATTTCTGTCTATATTTGCTTTGAAATTCAGGGTGCTGGCTTTTCCCCTTGTATTAAGAAGGCAGAATTTCAAGATAGAGGCTGGGAAGCAGTGACTGGCGTGAGCTCCCCACCAAGTCCCTCCAAAATCCTATAAAAAAATGGCTCTGAACCAATTCTAGAGCTGCAGAACCCACAAAGTGGCAGAGGGAAGCAGGGCTCCAGCCCAGGACAGCCTGGATGGTCTCTGGGTAAGGTCTGTCCTGCACGGAGCTCCCAGCTCCCAGCTGAGGGGAGCGGAGCTGAGCCCAGCGTGCACGGCGCGAACAGACCAGACGCGGACCTACCAGACCAGGAGATGAGCGTAGAGTGCCCTAGCATCCTGAATTACTGAGCTGTGGCATCCACCAGACCTCTCAACCCACAAAGAGCAAAGACAACAGAGAAGGTTAGTGGGAAAAGCTGCGGGACTGAGTTTGCGGTTCGGCCACTGCCCCTGGGGCAGCGGAGGTGGGGCAGCTTTAGAACTGTGGCTGCAGTTGCTTCTGGCCCCAGGCCCACCTGGTGGGAGGAATTAAGTGGCTGATCAGAGAAGGAGTGAACAGCCTGCTGAAGATTTAAGCCCAGTCTGGGTACGGTGTTCTTGGGGAAGGAGGAGTGCTGGTGAGGCAGCACATCCACCCAAGCATGGAACATAGAACTCTTTAGTCTACAAGCAGTCATACCCCGTTGAAAAACTCAAGGGTTAATTAAGTTGGATGGGAACATGGCCAGGCATCAAAAACACACCCAGCTTCAGTCTCTGACTCTGGAATCCTTCTTTGGTGACAAAGAAGACCAAAACATACAGTCAGATGAA
>JAQQSZ010000099.1:22500-34016 GCA_028646595.1 Phalanger gymnotis | reverse complement strand
TAGTTCTAAAGCTGCCCCACCTCTGCTGCCCCTGGGGTGGTGGCCAAACCACAAACTCTATCTCATTCCCAGCAGCTTCTCCCACTAACCTACTCTGTTGTCCTTGGTTTTTGTGGGTTGAGAAGTCTGGTAACTGCCACAGCTCACTGATTCAGGGCACTAGTGCACTCTCCGCCTGGCTCCTGGTCTGGTCAGTCTGCGCCGCCCATGCTGGACTCCACTCCGCTCAGCTCCACTCAGCTCTGCTCGCCTCCGCTCCCTGCTCCATGCAGGATACACCTTACCCAGAGACCATCCAGGCTGTCTTGGGCTACAGCCCTGCTTCCCTATGCTACTTGGTTTGTTCTGCAGTTCTAGAATTGGTTCAGAGCCATTTTTTGTAGGTTTTTGGAGCAACTTGGCGTGGAGCTCACGCTAGTCCCTGCTTTCCAGCCTCTATCTTGGCTCTGCCCCACTCTGTCCTAATTTTCTTGTGTTGGGAACTATCTTTATGTGCTATGGCCTCTGTTGTGGGGGAGGGGTAGTCTTGCTGCTGGGAGTCTCCTCTTATCCCGGACTGCTCTACAGCACAGGTGGTCTCAGCTGTTGTCTGTGCTTGTGTCTGTCACTTCCTCTGGCTGTGCAAATCCACATCTGGTGCCCTGGCATTGATGTTTGTTAGTTCCTTCCCCCTGGGCTCCATTACTGTCATTGTTCTGCTGAGGTGAGGGCTACTGGGACACCTGTCTTTCTGCACTAGTCTCCTTCTCCCACCACAAGATGGGCCCTCTACACAACTTCTCTTGCTAATGAAGCCCCTCTTCTGGCTCCTCTATTTCTGCTGAGATAGTATTCTCTGGGTTTATTCAAGGGAGGGATGAGAGCCATTTTACCTGGCCATCATGGCTCCCAAAAGTTCAAGAAGATGAGTGTTAAACCTTTAGACTGTGGGTTGGAGGCCTCCAGGCTAACTGCTCCCTCTGCCACAGGCTCTGTGCTGGTGTCTCCTGTAGCTCTAAAAGACTCCTGTCCTTGACTGAGAGCCCTACAGCTCAATCATGGCTGTAGCCAGTACTTCCAACTGTGAACCTGTTCCTGCTTTGTTGTTCCACTCATCCAGTGCTCTCCCAGACTGGCACATTGGCTGGATTCCTCTGCTATTCCCATTTGGTTTGGTCAGCTGCCCTTGTGCATGCCCAGTGCTCCTGTTCCTCTCAGTCTACTAGTTGCTTCTAACTGTCTAAAATCTGCTCAGATTCACTTTTTTACATGTATCTGAATGAATTTGTGAGAGAGCTCCAGTAGCTCCTTCCTTTCACAGTGGCATCTTGGCTCCACCCCTCCATATAGTTTTGATGATTGACATTTTATAATATAGTTTTAGAAGTGCTACAGCTAGGCTACATTACTTTCCATTTTTTTTAATAATTGATTTCCTTGATATTTATGAACGTTTTTCTTTCAGATGAATTTTGTTACTATTTTTTCTATCTCTATCAAATAGTATTTTCTGAAGTTTGATTGGTGTAGAACTGAATAAATAAATTAATTTATGTAGAATTGTCATTTTTATTATATTAGCTTAGCCTACCCATGAGCAACTGATATTTTTCCAATTATTAGGATCTGATTTTGTGTGAAAAGCCGCTTGTAATTGTCTTTATATAGTCCCTGGGTTTGCCTTGGGAATTAGATTACCAAACACTTTTCATTTTTATACTGATAATTTAGTTTTCTTCTTTCTTTTTTTTCTTTTTAATGAAAGTAACCAAAGGTTTATCTATTTTTTTCAATAAAACTACCTCTTAGTTTTATTAATTAGTTCAATAGTTTTCTTACTTTCAATTTTATTAATCTCTCCTTTGATTTTCAGAATTTCTAATTTGATACTTATTGGGGGATTTTTAATTTGTTCTTTTTCTAGTTTTTTAAAATTACATGCCCAATTCATTGATCTCTTCTTTCTCTATTTTATTCATGTAAGCATTGACAGATATAAATTTACTCTAAGAACTGCTTTGGCGCACTTATAAGTTTTGGTATGTTGTCTCATTATTGGTGTTTGCTCTGATGAAATTATTGATTTTTTTTTTTATAATTTGTTGTTTGACATTCATTCTTTAGGATTAAATTACTTAGTTTCCAATTAAGTTTTAATCCATCTTTCCGTAGCCTTTTCTCACACATAACTTTTATTACATCATGATCTGAAAAGGATGCATTTAATATTTCAGCCTTTCTGCATTGTATTGTGAGGTCCAAGTAAAATGCTAGTACATGGTAAATTTTTGTGAATGTACCATGTACAACTGAGAAAAGATATTTTCCTTTCTATCCCCATTCAGTTTTCTCCAGAGGGCTACCATATCTAACTTTTCTAAAATTCTATTTACCTCTTTAACTTGTTTCTTGTTTATTTTGTGGTTATATTTATTTAGTTTTGAGAGGGGGAGGTTGAGGTCCACCCCTAGTATAGTTTTACTCTCCATTTCTTCCTGTTAATTACTTCTCCTCTAAGAATTTGGATTATATATGAATTGATGCATATATATTTAGTATTAATATTACTTCATTGTCAATAGTATGTTTTAGCAAGATGTTATTTCCTTCATTATCTCTATTAATTAAATCTATTCTTGCTTTTGCTTTGTCTAAGATCAGTACTGCTACCACTACTTTTTTAATTTCAGATGAAGTATAATGTATTCTGTTCCAACCTTTTACGTTTACTCTGTGGGTATCTCTGCGCTTCAGATGTGTTTCTTGTAAACAACATATTGTAGGACACTGATTTTTAATTTAAATGGAAGACACTTCCATTTTATTGGAGAGTTCATCCCATTCATATTCACAGTTATGATTACTGTTTCTTTCTATCTTATTCTCCTCCTCCTGTTTTTATGCTTTTCTTTCTTCTTTTACCCTTTCTCTCCTCACCAGTGTTTTGTTTCTGAACACTGCCGCCTCCCTCAATCTGCCTTTCCTTTTATCAGTCACCCCTTCTTTTTCCTTACCCTTTCCCCTACTACTTATACCCTCCCAAACCTTCGCTTTTCTTTCCTCTTTCTCCCTCTACTTTTGTATAGGATAAGATAGATTTCTACACCTAACTAAATGTGTAGTTTATTTCCTCTTTGACCTAAATATGATGACAGTATGGTTCAAACAATACTCAGCTCCCTTCCTTCTTTCTCTCTACCATAATGACTTTTGCACCTCTTCTTGTGATGTAACCCCATTCTACCTCCCCCTTTCCTCTTCTCCCAGTACAATCCTTTCTTCACTCTTTAATTTTTTATACCATTACATCAAAGTCCACTTATATCCACTCTTTTCGTCTATGTATACCCTTTCTAACTGCCTTAATAAAGATATTGTTCTCAAGAGTTATAAATATCATCTTCCTGTGTAGGGATATAGACAATTTAACCTTGTTGAATAACAAGATTTTTCCCCTTCCTGTTTACCTTTTTATGCTTCTCATAAGTCTTTTATTTGAAGATTGAATTTTCTGATACCAATTCATTTTCCCCTTTGAAGTTTTAAATGTAGGTATATTGAGAATGTTGTGCTCTTCTTAGTTTGTGTTTTGATTTTCCTTGTCAGCATAGTAATTTTCTATGGGCAAGGTTTTGTTTTGTTTTGTTTTTGGCTTCTTGCTCCTATTTTTTTTTACCTGTTCCATGACTTTTAAAGTTGAGCTCTCCTCCTTTAGCACATGGGTCACTGTCTCAAGTGTGTTGTGCTGAGGCCCAGGCACATGGTCACTAGCTTTGTGTACTGTGGCCTCAGATGCTGGTGGCTTGCTCACTGGGCTCGGGTGGCCTGGCTTGGTTGTACTTATTGTTGCTTTATTTCTGGGGCTGGCAACTTGTCTTCTGCCCTGAGGCTGGATGTTTTACAGAGGGCCTGCTGCGCTACCTGCCTGAGGGTCCTCAGTTGCTGATCTGTGCTGTGGCTAAAAGCTTCCCATTGGCTTTCCAGGACACTATCTGTGCTGGGCTATACTCCCCTTTTACTCAAGTGCAGCAAAACTTCCCTGAAGTCCATAGGCTGGAAAATAGTTTTGCTCCATCATTTTCTGAGTTTTCTTGATTCGGAATCCATCTAGAGGATTCATTTATTTTTTTTTTCCTAAGGGAAACTGGAGAGAGCTCAGGTAACTTCCTGGCTTTTCTCTGCCATCTTAGCTCTGCCCACCTTCTTTCATTTCTTTTCCTCAAAACAAGTTTTCTAGCAGTTTATATACTTTTATGCTTTCATGTTTGTATAGAAGCTACCATGTATCAATGACGATCTAACTTTGATCCCTCTCCAATCAATAAAACCCAGTGCATATGCATTACTTCTAGAATAAATTATGAACTTTTTAGTTTTTAAAGGGCTTCATCACATGGCCTGAATCCATCTGTCCAATATCAATCTACACAACTGTCTCTCTTGCACTCTTAATGCTATCTAACTGGATCTAAAAACCATGTGATACTTAGTATACTCTATGCCATCTTTTCTGGTCTTCTGGTACTGTTATTGAAAAAGTCAAAGTGAGCTACATAGCACTTGTGACTATTAAAACTATTTGTTTTATGAATTGTTATGGTTGAATAATTCATCATCCAAGGGCCAGTCTGATTTTAATGAGCCTCTTGTTAGTCTAGTTCTTAGACTGTAGATATAGCTAATTGGCCAAAACAAGCTGAAAGCCCTTCAAAGCCCTTGTTAGGACTTCCCAGATTCTGTGCTCCACTGGCCTAGTCTTTGAGGACCAGAGGTCCTTATATTGCAATAATGTATTTGAAACTAGAGATGAAGACATGTGAAAAGTCATCTAGTAGACATCCTTCATTCTCAAAAGAGAAAATGAATACCAGATAAATGAACTGACTTGTCTAATATTCCAAAGTTAATTTAGTTAGTAACTATCAGGATTAAAATTCATATGCAACACCAAGCTCAATGTTCTGAACATTGTGTTACATTGATATTAAAAAGAAAGTGAAATAAGTAGAACCAAAGGAAAATTGTATATGGTAACAGCAATGTGGATCAAAGAATAATGAATGACTAAGATATTCTGAGTATTACAAATAATCAAATAAACTACAAAAGACACATGAAGGAAGATGCGATCTATGTGCAGAAAAAGAGCTGTTAAATAGAAGTATGCATATTATAGTTATACACATACACGCATACATACCTGTTTGTATGTATATATATGTATATGATATATGCATGTGTACATGTGTTTGTGGATATACATGTATGTGCGTGATATATGTATGTGTACATGCGTTTGTGGATATGTGTGTGTGTGTGTGTGTGTGTGTGTGTGTGTGTGTGTGTGTAAAATGGTAGCCTTCTGTAGTGTTGAGTGGGGAGAGGGAGACAGTTTGAAACTTAAAACATAAAAAAATAGATTTAAATTAAAAAAAGAAAGCTCTCCCAGCTGTTATGAGACAGGTAATGTTACTGGCTTAACTTAAAAAAAAAAACACTTTAATACATGTGCTAGTGCCATGATAAGATTAGTTTGTAATTTAAACCTGAGTAGACTATTATATCATAGTGCCTACATAACCAAATATGGATGAAATACAGAAAGTGCAATGAATAATGCATTGCAGTTGAGAAAGAATGATAGGTATTATTAAGAAGAATGTAGCTTATGGGCATATACTACTTTGAATGAGTAGAATATTAGTTCAGAAATATCTTTCTAATTTAAATTTGTAATGGATGGACAACTGATTTATATACTGATAATGCTAACTGACTACTCTGACAGCATATGGGGTTGAAAAAAAGCAATAATTATTCTAAGCTATGTCGTACTATATTACAGGTTATAAAGATGCTTATTTAGTGACTAATTGCATTTAGCTTAAGCCAATGCATTATGCTTGCCTCTGGAACATAGAGAAATTCATGATGGATATTAGAGTTCCATAGGCCAGAAAGGAATCACTTGAATTACAATCCTGAGAATGAGCATTGGAAATCAGTAAGAGGGCAATGAGCTGTAATGGTGTTAGTTTAACAGATTGAAAGGGAAATTAGTGGTGGTAATACTGATATTAGTCTGATGTCTAATTGTTGGGCAGATAGTCATGTTCCAGTTTGTTCTTTGAATGGGGGCTAAAAGTCTAGGGTGCCTATGAGACTAAAACTACCTCTACTTATTATTCTATCTGTTCAAACAAGAGGAGCATGGATATGGATGGAATTGATTATATCTGAGACCAATGAGTGGAAAGGGAAGGTTTAATTCTCTCTTTACCTTCTGTCTACAATTTGTAGACATGTTCTATATAACTCGTTTGAGCTGTTTGGAATTTTTGATTGTTCTATTAGCTTCCTTGATGTAAAATGATGGCTAGTCATAACTTCTACTTGATTTGTATCTGTTAGTAATTTGTTAATAGTAGGATCATGATGGAGTAGGTAGTGAAAAGATTAGATTTGATATTGAGAAAGAAAGACAGAGAACTGACCCTTTAGTCTATGGTAGATAGAATTTTGAACTCAGCCTGGAGACTCTAAGTTATCATGGATAATTGTATTATTTTGTTATTATTTTGTTCAACTTTGCAGAAAGGGAGCTTAAACCTCATCCGTTTTATTTGTTAAGCTAATCATGAACCAGCAAACTCTGGTGGTCTGGTGAAGGGAATGAAAAATCTTGAGGCATATCATCATTATTGATTGTTTTCCCCTAGGGAATGGTCAACAAAGAAAAATGATTGAGAATTAGCTTTGTCGAATAGAAGGAGAAAGATATGGTCTAATCAAGGTGGCCATGTCCCACATTCAGCTTCCTAGGGCACCAGGCCTTCTTCTCAGAACCTTACTAGGTTCCAAAAGGGCTTTAAACTCCCACTTCTTAACAAATTTTGCAAATTGATGAACGCCTAACAGGCAAGTTCACTATCAGTTAGATTTCATGTTTTTAAAGAATTAACAGACCTCATGTGCTAATTATTATTCTGTCTCTGCCACAGTCTCTGAGTGCCTTTACAATGATTTGCACAAGACTGACTTTTTTAGGTGTTATTTATTATGGGAAAAGAGATTAAATAAACTCAAAGTAATACAAGATAAAGTAGTTAATTTTTACCACTGAAGGAAATCTATCTAGTTTTGTCTAGGAATTCCTAAACTTCTTAAGTTCTTTCATATTTAAAGTTCCTGTAAAGTTACTCTCCAAATTCTGATGCTCTCTTGAGTGAGTATATGTCACTGTGTCTACTCTTGATTCTTGCTTGTGGTCCAAAATAAGAATTAAATCTTCTTTTTAGAATACTATTAAGACAAATTTTCAGTTGGTCAACTTTGATCTCTAGAATAAGTTCTGTGGCCCACTGTTCCAAGTTAAGGTTCTCTATTTCTTGGTCTCTAAATCTCAATTTCTGTTTATTTGTCTCTATCCTGCCCCCCTCCACACACCTCTAATTCCCACCCACAATTAGGAAGTTCTGGTATGGCATGGAGGCTTTACAGTGTTACAGTTTAATGCTGTATAATCTCTTAATTATGTAGCTAAAATCCACCTCCATAATAGTACAAATACATGGTACACAAACAAAATTAGAACAGTTTCTATCTCTTAAAATAAGAATAATTTAAATGGGCACCTAGACCTACATCACTCCTGATGCTAACAAAACAAGTCATTTTTCATATAGCCCTTGACTATTCCAAATATTTAGGGGTGTTTGCAAGTCAAATAAGCTACAATATTCACATATCTGAAATAGAGTTTAAAATAATATATGATAAAATGTATCTCAACTCTAAAAAATATGTACACAAATATAGATATGAATCAGGCACTATACTCTGATCACATGCTAACATTTCTCTATTATAGAGCTAAATATCACCTTTAGAATCATATCTCACGAAAACCAGCCCATGTTAATGAAGAGTAATGCAATAACTGGCTCAAAATAAATTTTCTAATCTTGCTATTTATCAGTCTTTGGATGTGACATGATATTGACCTCAGGCAATATGTTTGGACTTATCTCGGGTTTGATGTTTCCTAACCTTCTCTGACATTTTTTTCTGACCCTTTAAGCAGTTTCTCTTCAGCCCCTTCCAATATTTCCACAGCTTCCTGGCTGTACTTCAACACATTTGGATGTCTTCCCAGATGATTCATAAAAAAAAAATATGTTAGAGCAAGAACCTTAGGGTCACAATCTGAGAAGAGGGAATTATGAAGGGCAAAATAAGGCCATCCAGTCTAGAAGTCATCCAAGAAGTAACAGAGGGACCTATGTTGAAGAAAAATGTCATTGTAGAGAGCAAAATAAGTGCATATGAGATTTTTACAGAGAAAAATAAATCTTTCAAAGACACGAATATAGCTCTCGGTTGGCATGTTTTTTCTAGTGGAGTTTTTATTGTAATAGTAACTTTGGGGTTGCTCAGTTCTTATGAGATTCTCTCCAATACTTGTATACAATGAGAAATTGATATATCCAAAGGAAGCTAAATGTCTTCATAATTTTCCTCAGAGGTTCATGAAGTAGTGAGAGGAAGGCCCCAGGAGATCAAGAGAAAGAACACAATCCTGTATTCAAGCTTTACTCTAAGACTATACATCTCCTGGTACATTTTTATCTGAAGTAATTTTGTAAAGAAATATTTTTAAACTAAAGTCCTCATGGGGAATAGCTTGGCTCTCAAAATAAGTCTCTTACAAACTAAAATAGCATCTCACTCTAGTGAGTCAATAAATATAAATATGCCACGTATCTGCATTTTATTTATCCATAGAGGCCATGGCAACATTTTCTGAGTTGAATACTATGGTTTTTAACTCCCTGCACTACAAGCACCACAAACAATTGTATGCACACAGTGGATATTAAAGAAAGATTTAGGTTTAAAAAAGTAGTATCAAAAACTGGAAGGAAATATAATTACAGAATCTCCAAGTCTGATTATTGGAAAGAACCTCATTGGTCATCTAATAGAATTCTACATGAAAGAAATTACCACTATAAAGTATTAGACAATGATAGTTCAATAGCCCAACATCATAGATGAAGACACTGAGGTTGAATGAACTTAAGTAAATTCATTAACATCACACAGGTAGTAAATGGGATCTCCAAGTTTCAACATAGGTCCTCTGACTCAAAACCTAGATGTCTTTTCCACTGCATGCATCTACCTACATGACTAAAGGATTTTCTAAGAGCATACAGCACTAAAATTTATCTCCCTCACCCTTTACACCTATTATTCCATCATCCTCTTGACCTGAAATTCCTGTTCCTGATTGGAGTCTTTGTTTAAAGACTGCCAATGATGTCCTCATCACAACATGTTGGGAGATCTCACTCCCCTCTTGGATATCTCTAATTATTAAGAATTCATCTTTTCTTACATTAAATCTAAATTTGCTTCTTTTCAAATTTGATTCATTGTTCCTTGTTCTTCCCTCTGCTTCCAGGAATACTAAATCTAGTTATTCTTTCACATGATGACCTTAAAAATATTTCTGCACCAAGACCCAATTAGACCCAATAATAAACTTGGCAAAGTCACTTAACTACTCATCATTTCAGCATTTTAATTACAAAAAGTGAGGATTAAACTTGGATCTCTTGAGTTCTCTTCCAATTCTAACTCTCTATTTCTAGAATCCTTTGTTTATGAAAATGGCTGTGTGTGTGTGTGTGTGTGTGTGTGTGTGTGTGTGTGTGTGTGTGTAGAATTCTGGGCCTTTGGGACTGAAGCGATCTTCCCTGTTACGTTGTTGACCAGAACAAGGCCTTTCTCTGTATTACCTCCATAGTGAAAAGAGAACAGTGATTGTCATCAGAGAACTTTGAATGTTGGAATTGCTATTTACTGCGTAAGTTATCTAAGTTTCATTTTCTGTGTTTTAGTTCATTCTCTGTGCTTTATCCTCTGTGACTAGAACAGAGCCATACACATAGTAGGCATTTAATAAATACTTGTTGAATTCATTGACTTCGAATCTGTGCCTTAGTTTTCTCTGTTATAAAAAAGGAGTTGACTACATGGAAAGTTTCTTTAGATGTTAAAAAAAAAGAATCAGGGGTCAAAGCCTAGATGGCAGAGTAGAGGAAGGACTCAGATAATCTTTCTAATCACTCTCCTCCAAACAATTTTAAATGATGTCCCAAATAGAAATCTGAAATGGGAAAGCCAAAAAATGTTTGGAGTGAATTATCTTACCAGTCTAAGACAACTTAAGAGATTGGAAGGAGAGATTTGTGATACATGAGTAAAGTGTGGCATGGAGCCCATGTAGATGCAACAACAGTGGTGGGACTAGGTAGAAGCAGTAGCAGCTTCTAGAGGTCTCAAGCCAGAGATTATAAGGATACCTGGTAACTGGTCAGAAGGAGATTATGGGGGAACCATGTACAAGCACTGGATATAAAAATGGAAGGCATTTAGCAACTTTATTCCCTATGATTTTGGGGTCACAGCTCAAGAAGTGGGAAAAGTACTTTTGGTTTTGCTTCTACTCTAAGGGAACGGGTATCATGATGAGCAATATAGATTGCAAACCCAACTCTTCAAGGGCCTTTTCTGGCAAATGACCAGAGAGAAATCCAGGAGAGCAGTAACCAAAATTCTCCTGAGATCACACCACCTAGGAAACACTGAAAATTTTTCAATCCCCAGAACTAGCTCTGAAAATAGCAATGGGAAAAGCTTTAAACTTGGGGTGGTTCTCCTCTTCTCCGCCCACACACAAGGAACAAAGCCCAAATTTAGCAAAAAGAAAATAAAAAGTCAAGAAATAGGCTAAACAAATAAGCAAATAACAACAATAAAAAAAACCTGGACATAAAAAGTTATTATGGTGGCAGGGAAAATCAAGATATAACTCACAAGAAGAAAATGAAGTCAAAAAAGCTACAAGCAAAGCCTCAAATGAGGAAAAATTTGAACTGAAGACAAGCCCAAAAGAATTCTTAGAGACTTCTAGGAGTCAAGATGGCAGAGTAAGTGGTAGTATATAATGAGTAGTGGCATGAAAAAAATACTTTACCTGGATAATAGATCCAGGAGAGATAAGTTAAGAATTATTGGGCTACCTGAAAGCCATGATAAAAAAAAAAGAGCTTGGACATCATCTTTCAAGAAATTATCATGGAAAACTGGACTGGCATCCTAGAGCCAGAGGGTGAAATAGTCAATGAAAGAATCCACTGATCACCCCCAAAAGAGACCCCAAAATGAAAACTCCAAGGAATATCATAGCCAAATTCCAGAATTATCAGTTCATAGAGAAAATACTGAAAGTAGCCAGAAAGAAAAAAATAAAATAAAATAACATGAAGCCACAGCCAGGATTATATAGGACTTAGAAGCTTCTACATTAAATCATCACAGAGCCTGGAATATGATATTCCAGAACTGATGTTGAGTGAAATGAGCAGAACCAGGAGAACATTATACACAACAATGCACCATTGTTTGATGATCAACTTTGATAAACTTAGCTCTTCTCAGCAATGCAATGATCTAAGACAATTCCAAAA
>JAQQSZ010000099.1:0-17500 GCA_028646595.1 Phalanger gymnotis | reverse complement strand
AAGAGCCCCGGTTGTCCCAGGCATGTCACTCAAACTCATGTCTAAACTAGGCCATCCCCTGAGGCAAGGAGGCACCAAGGACACCCAAATCTTGTGCCTGGGGCTTAGTACTTAACAAGATTCAATGAAAGTACTTTCACTCAAGGTGAGCAAAAGCCAAACTCCTCAAGGGCACCCCTTAAACTAAGTGCTAAGGAGCCCATTTTTGCCTTAGGACACACTCCACCCAGGTCAAAGCAAGTTAGCCTCTTTAGCTAATACAAAAGTGTCCAAATAAAGTACTTCTTCAGTAGCATACTGCCATTGCAGGCTTTTTCCCTGTACCCTGAGGCACTGGCATGCTTCAGTTTGTAAAGTCTCAAAGCAAACAGAGGTCTCTTGGGGATGTCTCCTCCCCAAACTGCCTTTGCAGGCCTCCACATGGCACCCAAAGTCCCAATTTCAAAGAAAGAGTCCAAACAAAGCTCCCCTAGGGTCTGTTCTCCCCACCATGTTCCAGTCCCTAGTTCCAAGTCCTGAGGGGTGACTAGACGATAAAAGCTAATGGGGTGGGGTCCCCGGAGGGGGCAAGGCACCTCCCTCACCCCAACAAAAACAAATCCATGTCTCCCTCCTGGATCCCAAGCAGCCCAAGCTGAAGGGACCAAAAAGGCAGACTCAGTGCCTTGCTGCAAAGCTCCCATCTCGCCCCAGGGCTGGACCCCAAGTTCTTGGGCTCCAACTCTAGCGGGCCCCACCTGGCCTCTCCCGGAATGCAAGCAACTCTGCACCACTGCAATATCCTAGAACATAGGGGTGGAGTGTGTCCTAAGGCACAAATGGGCTCCTTAGCACTTAGTTTAAGGGGTGCCCTTGAGGAGTTTGGCTTTTGCTCACCTTGAGTGAAAGTACTTTCATTGAATCTTGTTAAGTGCTAAGCCCCAGGCACAAGATTTGGGTGTCCTTGGTGCCTCCTTGCCTCAGGGGATGGCCTAGTTTAGACATGAGTTTGAGTGACATGCCTGGGACAACCGGGGCTCTTGGACCACGTGGGTTTGAGTCTGCCTCTCTGTGGCAATTTTGGGTCTCGTGGCTGAATCGCATGTGTGACTCACCCCTGACGCTGAAAAAGATATAAAAGACAGGGGTTGGCCTGTTCTTCCTTGGAGCTCTGAGATGCAGCAGGAGTGGCGTGTAACTCTGAGCCAGCCTTGTTGAGCTCCCGGGTGAACTCGGATGTTGATGGTTCCTTGGTAACTATGAACTATATTGGGTCTGTCTGTTTGTAATTTGTTTAAGGGCTCTTGAGACAGTGTTAATGTTGAGACTCCAGGCAGCTGTAGCTAAGGAGCCCTCCAGCTTGTAAACCCGGATGCTGAGACTATGTTGAACTCTGGTAACTATGTATTGGGATTTGAATCAGACAAGGTCTGTCTGTTGAAGTTTGTAATTTGCTTGTATTTTGTTCTGAAGTTCAGGGTGCTGGCTTTTTCCCCTGAACTAAGTGAATGATATTTGTGTGCTGAATTAAAGTAAGCTTGCCAACCCCTTAACCTTGCTCTCCTTATTAAGGCATCTCAAAAGAACCTGGGCTTTCTGGCTGTCCAGCAGCTTTCTGGGTGCTGGCTGTGGGTAGATCTGGACTCCCTCTCCACCCCGCCCAGCACAGAAGCTGCTAGCCAGATTGTGGAAACAGGGAACAATACCAGGGGACAAAGAGATTTCATGGAAGTACAGGGAAAATCATATGAAAATTGGATTGATTTCACTGGGGTAGAGACATACTTTTTCTGTTTTTCTCTCAAAAAGAGAATAGTCAAATGACAGAGGATAAAGTTCAAATCTGAAAGGTTTTTCAATCGGCCTCCTACCCACCCCACAAGAGCAAAGAATATAAAGAAACACGAGGACTAGCCAAGTTGGAAAGTTAAAACTTTTGTGAAAACCTTATCTGCCTTGTTTCCATATGTGTTTGTCCTATCTCCTTCATATCACAAAATTATTTGGGACAACCAAATAATTCACACTACCACTCAGAGGTCACTGGGCCTGGGGTCAGGAATATCTAAGACCAAATCTAACCTAAGGCACTAAGTAGCTGGGCCACTCACTTAAGCTCTGTCCATTTCATTTTCTTCATATGTAAAACGGGGCCGATAATAGCACCTACCTCCCGTTTGCTTGTGAGGCTAAAATAAAGTGATATTTGTAAAATGGGTTGCACACTTTAAAATGCTACATTAATGCTGGTTCTTGTTATTGTTAATATTATTACTCATCATCATCATTATCATTCGTGTATGTATACTATCTTGGCCAGGGATAGAGTGGTAGGGAATGGAGATTCTGAGTTGTTTATTTGTTTATTCATTTAGTGATACATATGTATGTATATATGTGTGTGTACATGTACATGTACACATGTACATATATATGTGGGGGTGGATGTTGTGGGTGAGTGGGTGGGTGTGTATGGAATATTTAGAAACAAAAAGGAAATCTTGATATGCTGATAAGATAGATAACAAAATATTTATATTTGTATAGTTCCTTAAGCTTACAAAATGATTTCACAACTACTCCCATTTGAGCCTCAAAATAAATTGTGAGGTGGATAATAAAATACAAATTGTTATTTTTGATTATTTTATTTTTACTTTTAATATAATTTATTAAATACTTCCAAAATATGTGCAAAGTTACATTTTTTAAACTGAGTTCAAAATTCTTTCCCTTCTGCCTCTCCCTCTCTCACATCTTGAGAAGACAAACAATATGCTATCAATTATACATGTGAAGTCATTTACCTCAAATTTCCAATTTAGCTATATTGTAAAAGAAAACATGCAAAAAAGCAAGAAAAAATAAAAAAAAAAGTTTTAAAAAGTGCATACTTCTTCCTGTACTCAGAATTCATCTGTTCTTTCTCCGGAGGTAGACAGCATTTTTCATTATGTGTCTGGATTGTTTTTATGATTGCTATTTTGTAATATAGTTTAAAATCTGGTATTATCAGATTTCTGGTGTTACCAGACCATCTTCCTTCCTGTCTTTTAATCAATTCTTCAATTTATTTTTCAGATGAATTTTACTATTTCCCCCACTCTATAAAATAACTCTTTGGTAGTGATTAATATTAATTGGCTATTTGGCATTTAGATGTCATTCTTTGTGCAAAAAGTGTTTTGTAATTGTATTCATATTGTCCCTGGGTTTGTCTTGGCAGGTAGATTCCCCATTATTTTATATTGTCTTCAATTATTTAAAATATAAATTCTCTTTCTATATCTTGTTGGTTTTTTTCTCATTGTATATAGACATGATGGTTATTTGAGTGGGCTTATTTTATAGCCTGCAATTTTACTGAAGTTGTTAATTGTTTCACCTGGTTTTTAGTTGATGCTTTAGGATTCCCTAAGTGCATCATCATATCATCTGTAAAGAGTGATGACTTTATTTTTTGTTTCAGTGCCTATTTTTATTGCTCCAATTTCCTTTTCTTATCTTATTGTATGGATAGCATTTCTAATATAATTTCTAATATAATATTGGATAGTAGGAGTGATAATAGACAATGTTTCTTCACCCTTGAACTTATTGTGAAGATTTCAATTTCATCCCCATTATAGATAATGCTTGCTCTTGGTTTTAGAAGGATAGTGTTTATCATTTTAAGAAGGGTTCCAATGGTTACTATGCTTGCTAGTGTTTTTCATAGGAATTGGCATTGCATTTTGTCAAAAGCTTTGTCTGCATCTATTGATACTACCATATGATTTTTGTTGTATGTATTCGTATCACTTCATCTTCTATTGTGCATTTTAGCAAGATGCACCTTCCCTTCTTATCCCTTTTAACCAAGCCCATTTTCCTCTTTGAAATCATTATGGCTGCCCCTGCGTTATTTTACTGTAGATGAAGCATTAGAGTATGTTGTCCCCTTTATTTTCTCTCTCTCTCTCTCTCTCTCTCTCTCTCTCTCTCTCTCTCTCTTTCTCTCTCTCTCTCTCTCTCTCTGTCTCTCTGTCTCTCTCTCTCTCTCTCTCTCTCTCTGTCTGTCTCTCTCTGTCTCTGTCTCTGTCTCTGTCTCTCTCTCTCTCTCTCTCTCTCTCTCTCTGTCTCGAACCTAGAATTCTCTGTGCATGGGCATTGTCAGTATATTTCTGAAAGCCAACTTGCATGTCTTGTTAAGAGTGCTGCAGTACTATAGGTATTGTCACTTAACTCAATGAAGAGCCATAGGTGCAAGGGCAGCAGACAAGGAGGCAAAACTTCCATGAGTAAATCATGCGATATAAGACTTGCATCTTCCCTCATTATCTAAACTTTACAGATCATATGCCAGTAATATAGTTTAGTAATAAATTATTTTAATCAATACCAGCACATTTTTAAAAAGGTCACATAATGGCCACACTCCACTTTTTACAAAAAAAAATTGGCATAAAATGTGTGACAATTATGTGGTGAATGTATGTATACACACACATATATGTCATTATCTATACTTCTGTATCTATAGCTGTCTATGTATCTATCTAATTTCCCTCTTTGAACCAATTCAGTTGAGAATGTGGTTTAAGCATCGACAGCCATTTTTCGCTATGCTGTAAAAACTCTTCTTTGTGCATCTCTTTTATTTGAGATAATTTCCCCCATTCTTCTTCTCCCTTCCCAGACCATTCTTTTTTCTTGTCCAACTTTTTTTCATCATCCCATTATAATCAACTCCCTCCCACACTCTTTTTTCATTTCAAATTCTTGTAACTGCTCTCATAATGATAAAGTTCTTAGAAGTTGCACATCATCTTCCCATATAGAAATATAAATGATTTAAGCTTACTCTATGATTTTTCATTCATGTTAACCTTTTCATGCTTCTCTTGAGTCTCATATTTGAAGGCAATATTTTCTACTCAGCTCTGGTCTTTTTGTAAAAAAGAAAGTCCTTGATTTTATTAAATTTCCATTTTTTCCTTGATTGATTATACTCAGATTCGCTGGGTAGGTTGTTCTTGGTTGTAATTCTAGGGGTTTTTTTGGTTTATTTTTTTTTGTTTTGGAATATCATATCACTTAAGCTCTCTACTGCTTTTACATGGCAGATGCTAAATCTTGGGTAATCACGACTGTGGATCTGAATCATTTCTTTCTTGCTGTTTGAAGTAATTCATCTTTGATCTGGGAGCTTTGGAATTTGGACAGACTATTCCCAGCAGTTTTTATTTTGAGATCTCTTTTGGGTGGTGATCAGGGGATTCTTTCAATTCCTATTTTACCTTTGATTCAAGGATATGAGGGCACTTTTTCTTTAAAATTTCTTGAAATATGCTGATGTGTAGTCACTTTTTTGTTGATGGCTTTCAGGTGGTCAAATTATTTATAAATTATCTTTCTATAATCTATTTTCTAAATCAATTGTTTTTTCCAATGAGATATTTCACATTTTCTCTATTTTTTCTGTTGACTGTGTCATACTGTATCCTAATGTCTCATAGAATCATTTTATTCCACTTCCAAATCCTAATTTTATGCATTTTAGTGATCTTTTGTACTTCTTTTCCCATTTGTCCAATTCCGTTTTTTAAGGTTTTCATTTCTTCAGTATATGTTCATGCCTTTTATTTTTACCAAACTTAATTTTTTAGTTGTTTTCCCTATCAATTCTTTGTTTATTTTTTCTACTCCTTTTATTTGATTTTTAAAATTGTGTTTATTTCTTCTAATAATTCTTTTTAAAAGATTTCTTAAAAATTATTTATTGATCTTTAGTTTTCAATATTCATTTTTATCAGATTTTGATTTCTAAATTTACCCCTCCTCTCTCCCCTTCACCTTTCCCAAGATGGCATGCGATCTGATATAGGCTATACATGAATGATCTTATTAAATGCATTTTAACATTAGACATCTCATGAAAGAAGAATCAGAGCAAAAGGGAAAAACCATGAAAAAAAAAGAAAGCAAAATAGTATGTTTAGATCTGCATTCAGACTCCGTAGTTCTTCCTCTGGATGTGGATAGGATTTTCCATCATGAGTCTTTTGGAATTGTCTTAGATCATTGCATTGCTGAGAAGAGCTAAGTTTATCAAAGTTGATCATCAAACAATGGTGCATTGTTGTGTATAATGTTCTCCTGGTTCTGCTCATTTCACTCAACATCAGTTCTGGAATATCATATTCCAGGCTCTGTGATGATTTAATGTAGAAGCTTCTAAGTCCTATATAATCCTGGCTGTGGCTTCATGTTATTTTATTTTATTTTTTTCTTTCTGGCTACTTTCAGTATTTTCTCTATGAACTGATAATTCTGGAATTTGGCTATGATATTCCTTGGAGTTTTCATTTTGGGGTCTCTTTTGGGGGTGATCAGTGGATTCTTTCATTGACTATTTCACCCTCTGGCTCTAGGATGCCAGGCCAGTTTTCCATGATAATTTCTTGAAAGATGATGTCCAAGCTCTTTTTTTTTTTATCATGGCTTTCAGGTAGCCCAATAATTCTTAACTTATCTCTCCTGGATCTATTATCCAGGTAAAGTATTTTTTTCATGCCACTACTCATTATATACTACCACTTACTCTGCCATCTTGACTCCTAGAAGTCTCTAAGAATTCTTTTGGGCTTGTCTTCAGTTCAAATTTTTCCTCATTTGAGGCTTTGCTTGTAGCTTTTTTGACTTCATTTTCTTCTTGTGAGTTATATCTTGATCTTCCCTGCCACCATAATAACTTTTTATGTCCAGGTTTTTTTTATTGTTGTTATTTGCTTATTTGTTTAGCCTATTTCTTGACTTTTTATTTTCTTTTTGCTAAATTTGGGCTTTGTTCCTTGTGTGTGGGCGGAGAAGAGGAGAACCACCCCAAGTTTAAAGCTTTTCCCATTGCTATTTTCAGAGCTAGTTCTGGGGATTGAAAAATTTTCAGTGTTTCCTAGGTGGTGTGATCTCAGGAGAATTTTGGTTACTGCTCTCCTGGATTTCTCTCTGGTCATTTGCCAGAAAAGGCCCTTGAAGAGTTGGGTTTGCAATCTATATTGCTCATCATGATACCCGTTCCCTTAGAGTAGAAGCAAAACCAAAAGTACTTTTCCCACTTCTTGAGCTGTGACCCCAAAATCATAGGGAATAAAGTTGCTAAATGCCTTCCATTTTTATATCCAGTGCTTGTACATGGTTCCCCCATAATCTCCTTCTGACCAGTTACCAGGTATCCTTATAATCTCTGGCTTGAGACCTCTAGAAGCTGCTACTGCTTCTACCTAGTCCCACCACTGTTGTTGCATCTACATGGGCTCCATGCCACACTTTACTCATGTATCACAAATCTCTCCTTCCAATCTCTTAAGTTGTCTTAGACTGGTAAGATAATTCACTCCAAACATTTTTTGGCTTTCCCATTTCAGATTTCTATTTGGGACATCATTTAAAATTGTTTGGAGGAGAGTGATTAGAAAGATTATCTGAGTCCTTCCTCTACTCTGCCATCTAGGCTTTGACCCCTGATTCTTTTTTTTTAACATCTAAAGAAACTTTCCATGTAGTCAACTCCTTTTTTATAACAGAGAAAACTAAGGCACAGATTCGAAGTCAATGAATTCAACAAGTATTTATTAAATGCCTACTATGTGTATGGCTCTGTTCTAGTCACAGAGGATAAAGCACAGAGAATGAACTAAAACACAGAAAATGAAACTTAGATAACTTACGCAGTAAATAGCAATTCCAACATTCAAAGTTCTCTGATGACAATCACTGTTCTCTTTTCACTATGGAGGTAATACAGAGAAAGGCCTTGTTCTGGTCAACAACGTAACAGGGAAGATCGCTTCAGTCCCAAAGGCCCAGAATTTTACACACACACACACACACACACACACACACACACACACACAGCCATTTTCATAAACAAAGGATTCTAGAAATAGAGAGTTAGAATTGGAAGAGAACTCAAGAGATCCAAGTTTAATCCTCACTTTTTGTAATTAAAATGCTGAAATGATGAGTAGTTAAGTGACTTTGCCAAGTTTATTATTGGGTCTAATTGGGTCTTGGTGCAGAAATATTTTTAAGGTCATCATGTGAAAGAATAACTAGATTTAGTATTCCTGGAAGCAGAGGGAAGAACAAGGAACAATGAATCAAATTTGAAAAGAAGCAAATTTAGATTTAATGTAAGAAAAGATGAATTCTTAATAATTAGAGATATCCAAGAGGGGAGTGAGATCTCCCAACATGTTGTGATGAGGACATCATTGGCAGTCTTTAAACAAAGACTCCAATCAGGAACAGGAATTTCAGGTCAAGAGGATGATGGAATAATAGGTGTAAAGGGTGAGGGAGATAAATTTTAGTGCTGTATGCTCTTAGAAAATCCTTTAGTCATGTAGGTAGATGCATGCAGTGGAAAAGACATCTAGGTTTTGAGTCAGAGGACCTATGTTGAAACTTGGAGATCCCATTTACTACCTGTGTGATGTTAATGAATTTACTTAAGTTCATTCAACCTCAGTGTCTTCATCTATGATGTTGGGCTATTGAACTATCATTGTCTAATACTTTATAGTGGTAATTTCTTTCATGTAGAATTCTATTAGATGACCAATGAGGTTCTTTCCAATAATCAGACTTGGAGATTCTGTAATTATATTTCCTTCCAGTTTTTGATACTACTTTTTTAAACCTAAATCTTTCTTTAATATCCACTGTGTGCATACAATTGTTTGTGGTGCTTGTAGTGCAGGGAGTTAAAAACCATAGTATTCAACTCAGAAAATGTTGCCATGGCCTCTATGGATAAATAAAATGCAGATACGTGGCATATTTATATTTATTGACTCACTAGAGTGAGATGCTATTTTAGTTTGTAAGAGACTTATTTTGAGAGCCAAGCTATTCCCCATGAGGACTTTAGTTTAAAAATATTTCTTTACAAAATTACTTCAGATAAAAATGTACCAGGAGATGTATAGTCTTAGAGTAAAGCTTGAATACAGGATTGTGTTCTTTCTCTTGATCTCCTGGGGCCTTCCTCTCACTACTTCATGAACCTCTGAGGAAAATTATGAAGACATTTAGCTTCCTTTGGATATATCAATTTCTCATTGTATACAAGTATTGGAGAGAATCTCATAAGAACTGAGCAACCCCAAAGTTACTATTACAATAAAAACTCCACTAGAAAAAACATGCCAACCGAGAGCTATATTCGTGTCTTTGAAAGATTTATTTTTCTCTGTAAAAATCTCATATGCACTTATTTTGCTCTCTACAATGACATTTTTCTTCAACATAGGTCCCTCTGTTACTTCTTGGATGACTTCTAGACTGGATGGCCTTATTTTGCCCTTCATAATTCCCTCTTCTCAGATTGTGACCCTAAGGTTCTTGCTCTAACATATTTTTTTTTTATGAATCATCTGGGAAGACATCCAAATGTGTTGAAGTACAGCCAGGAAGCTGTGGAAATATTGGAAGGGGCTGAAGAGAAACTGCTTAAAGGGTCAGAAAAAAATGTCAGAGAAGGTTAGGAAACATCAAACCCGAGATAAGTCCAAACATATTGCCTGAGGTCAATATCATGTCACATCCAAAGACTGATAAATAGCAAGATTAGAAAATTTATTTTGAGCCAGTTATTGCATTACTCTTCATTAACATGGGCTGGTTTTCGTGAGATATGATTCTAAAGGTGATATTTAGCTCTATAATAGAGAAATGTTAGCATGTGATCAGAGTATAGTGCCTGATTCATATCTATATTTGTGTACATATTTTTTAGAGTTGAGATACATTTTATCATATATTATTTTAAACTCTATTTCAGATATGTGAATATTGTAGCTTATTTGACTTGCAAACACCCCTAAATATTTGGAATAGTCAAGGGCTATATGAAAAATGACTTGTTTTGTTAGCATCAGGAGTGATGTAGGTCTAGGTGCCCATTTAAATTATTCTTATTTTAAGAGATAGAAACTGTTCTAATTTTGTTTGTGTACCATGTATTTGTACTATTATGGAGGTGGATTTTAGCTACATAATTAAGAGATTATACAGCATTAAACTGTAACACTGTAAAGCCTCCATGCCATACCAGAACTTCCTAATTGTGGGTGGGAATTAGAGGTGTGTGGAGGGGGGCAGGATAGAGACAAATAAACAGAAATTGAGATTTAGAGACCAAGAAATAGAGAACCTTAACTTGGAACAGTGGGCCACAGAACTTATTCTAGAGATCAAAGTTGACCAACTGAAAATTTGTCTTAATAGTATTCTAAAAAGAAGATTTAATTCTTATTTTGGACCACAAGCAAGAATCAAGAGTAGACACAGTGACATATACTCACTCAAGAGAGCATCAGAATTTGGAGAGTAACTTTACAGGAACTTTAAATATGAAAGAACTTAAGAAGTTTAGGAATTCCTAGACAAAACTAGATAGATTTCCTTCAGTGGTAAAAATTAACTACTTTATCTTGTATTACTTTGAGTTTATTTAATCTCTTTTCCCATAATAAATAACACCTAAAAAAGTCAGTCTTGTGCAAATCATTGTAAAGGCACTCAGAGACTGTGGCAGAGACAGAATAATAATTAGCACATGAGGTCTGTTAATTCTTTAAAAACATGAAATCTAACTGATAGTGAACTTGCCTGTTAGGCGTTCATCAATTTGCAAAATTTGTTAAGAAGTGGGAGTTTAAAGCCCTTTTGGAACCTAGTAAGGTTCTGAGAAGAAGGCCTGGTGCCCTAGGAAGCTGAATGTGGGACATGGCCACCTTGATTAGACCATATCTTTCTCCTTCTATTCGACAAAGCTAATTCTCAATCATTTTTCTTTGTTGACCATTCCCTAGGGGAAAACAATCAATAATGATGATATGCCTCAAGATTTTTCATTCCCTTCACCAGACCACCAGAGTTTGCTGGTTCATGATTAGCTTAACAAATAAAACGGATGAGGTTTAAGCTCCCTTTCTGCAAAGTTGAACAAAATAATAACAAAATAATACAATTATCCATGATAACTTAGAGTCTCCAGGCTGAGTTCAAAATTCTATCTACCATAGACTAAAGGGTCAGTTCTCTGTCTTTCTTTCTCAATATCAAATCTAATCTTTTCACTACCTACTCCATCATGATCCTACTATTAACAAATTACTAACAGATACAAATCAAGTAGAAGTTATGACTAGCCATCATTTTACATCAAGGAAGCTAATAGAACAATCAAAAATTCCAAACAGCTCAAACGAGTTATATAGAACATGTCTACAAATTGTAGACAGAAGGTAAAGAGAGAATTAAACCTTCCCTTTCCACTCATTGGTCTCAGATATAATCAATTCCATCCATATCCATGCTCCTCTTGTTTGAACAGATAGAATAATAAGTAGAGGTAGTTTTAGTCTCATAGGCACCCTAGACTTTTAGCCCCCATTCAAAGAACAAACTGGAACATGACTATCTGCCCAACAATTAGACATCAGACTAATATCAGTATTACCACCACTAATTTCCCTTTCAATCTGTTAAACTAACACCATTACAGCTCATTGCCCTCTTACTGATTTCCAATGCTCATTCTCAGGATTGTAATTCAAGTGATTCCTTTCTGGCCTATGGAACTCTAATATCCATCATGAATTTCTCTATGTTCCAGAGGCAAGCATAATGCATTGGCTTAAGCTAAATGCAATTAGTCACTAAATAAGCATCTTTATAACCTGTAATATAGTACGACATAGCTTAGAATAATTATTGCTTTTTTTCAACCCCATATGCTGTCAGAGTAGTCAGTTAGCATTATCAGTATATAAATCAGTTGTCCATCCATTACAAATTTAAATTAGAAAGATATTTCTGAACTAATATTCTACTCATTCAAAGTAGTATATGCCCATAAGCTACATTCTTCTTAATAATACCTATCATTCTTTCTCAACTGCAATGCATTATTCATTGCACTTTCTGTATTTCATCCATATTTGGTTATGTAGGCACTATGATATAATAGTCTACTCAGGTTTAAATTACAAACTAATCTTATCATGGCACTAGCACATGTATTAAAGTGTTTTTTTTTTTAAGTTAAGCCAGTAACATTACCTGTCTCATAACAGCTGGGAGAGCTTTCTTTTTTTAATTTAAATCTATTTTTTTATGTTTTAAGTTTCAAACTGTCTCCCTCTCCCCACTCAACACTACAGAAGGCTACCATTTTACACACACACACACACACACACACACATATCCACAAACGCATGTACACATACATATATCACGCACATACATGTATATCCACAAACACATGTACACATGCATATATCATATACATATATATACATACAAACAGGTATGTATGCGTGTATGTGTATAACTATAATATGCATACTTCTATTTAACAGCTCTTTTTCTGCACATAGATCGCATCTTCCTTCATGTGTCTTTTGTAGTTTATTTGATTATTTGTAATACTCAGAATATCTTAGTCATTCATTATTCTTTGATCCACATTGCTGTTACCATATACAATTTTCCTTTGGTTCTACTTATTTCACTTTCTTTTTAATATCAATGTAACACAATGTTCAGAACATTGAGCTTGGTGTTGCATATGAATTTTAATCCTGATAGTTACTAACTAAATTAACTTTGGAATATTAGACAAGTCAGTTCATTTATCTGGTATTCATTTTCTCTTTTGAGAATGAAGGATGTCTACTAGATGACTTTTCACATGTCTTCATCTCTAGTTTCAAATACATTATTGCAATATAAGGACCTCTGGTCCTCAAAGACTAGGCCAGTGGAGCACAGAATCTGGGAAGTCCTAACAAGGGCTTTGAAGGGCTTTCAGCTTGTTTTGGCCAATTAGCTATATCTACAGTCTAAGAACTAGACTAACAAGAGGCTCATTAAAATCAGACTGGCCCTTGGATGATGAATTATTCAACCATAACAATTCATAAAACAAATAGTTTTAATAGTCACAAGTGCTATGTAGCTCACTTTGACTTTTTCAATAACAGTACCAGAAGACCAGAAAAGATGGCATAGAGTATACTAAGTATCACATGGTTTTTAGATCCAGTTAGATAGCATTAAGAGTGCAAGAGAGACAGTTGTGTAGATTGATATTGGACAGATGGATTCAGGCCATGTGATGAAGCCCTTTAAAAACTAAAAAGTTCATAATTTATTCTAGAAGTAATGCATATGCACTGGGTTTTATTGATTGGAGAGGGATCAAAGTTAGATCGTCATTGATACATGGTAGCTTCTATACAAACATGAAAGCATAAAAGTATATAAACTGCTAGAAAACTTGTTTTGAGGAAAAGAAATGAAAGAAGGTGGGCAGAGCTAAGATGGCAGAGAAAAGCCAGGAAGTTACCTGAGCTCTCTCCAGTTTCCCTTAGGAAAAAAAAAATAAATGAATCCTCTAGATGGATTCCGAATCAAGAAAACTCAGAAAATGATGGAGCAAAACTATTTTCCAGCCTATGGACTTCAGGGAAGTTTTGCTGCACTTGAGTAAAAGGGGAGTATAGCCCAGCACAGATAGTGTCCTGGAAAGCCAATGGGAAGCTTTTAGCCACAGCACAGATCAGCAACTGAGGACCCTCAGGCAGGTAGCGCAGCAGGCCCTCTGTAAAACATCCAGCCTCAGGGCAGAAGACAAGTTGCCAGCCCCAGAAATAAAGCAACAATAAGTGCAACCAAGCCAGGCCACCCCAGCCCAGTGAGCAAGCCACCAGCATCTGAGGCCACAGTACACAAAGCTAGTGACCATGTGCCTGGGCCTCAGCACAACACACTTGAGACAGTGACCCATGTGCTAAAGGAGGAGAGCTCAACTTTAAAAGTCATGGAACAGGTAAAAAAAAATAGGAGCAAGAAGCCAAAAACAAAACAAAACAAAACCTTGCCCATAGAAAATTACTATGCTGACAAGGAAAATCAAAACACAAACTAAGAAGAGCACAACATTCTCAATATACCTACATTTAAAACTTCAAAGGGGAAAATGAATTGGTATCAGAAAATTCAATCTTCAAATAAAAGACTTATGAGAAGCATAAAAAGGTAAACAGGAAGGGGAAAAATCTTGTTATTCAACAAGGTTAAATTGTCTATATCCCTACACAGGAAGATGATATTTATAACTCTTGAGAACAATATCTTTATTAAGGCAGTTAGAAAGGGTATACATAGACGAAAAGAGTGGATATAAGTGGACTTTGATGTAATGGTATAAAAAATTAAAGAGTGAAGAAAGGATTGTACTGGGAGAAGAGGAAAGGGGGAGGTAGAATGGGGTTACATCACAAGAAGAGGTGCAAAAGTCATTATGGTAGAGAGAAAGAAGGAAGGGAGCTGAGTATTGTTTGAACCATACTGTCATCATATTTAGGTCAAAGAGGAAATAAACTACACATTTAGTTAGGTGTAGAAATCTATCTTATCCTATACAAAAGTAGAGGGAGAAAGAGGAAAGAAAAGCGAAGGTTTGGGAGGGTATAAGTAGTAGGGGAAAGGGTAAGGAAAAAGAAGGGGTGACTGATAAAAGGAAAGGCAGATTGAGGGAGGCGGCAGTGTTCAGAAACAAAACACTGGTGAGGAGAGAAAGGGTAAAAGAAGAAAGAAAAGCATAAAAACAGGAGGAGGAGAATAAGATAGAAAGAAACAGTAATCATAACTGTGAATATGAATGGGATGAACTCTGTCTTCCATTTAAATTAAAAATCAGTGTCCTACAATATGTTGTTTACAAGAAACACATCTGAAGCGCAGAGATACCCACAGAGTAAACGTAAAAGGTTGGAACAGAATACATTATACTTCATCTGAAATTAAAAAAGTAGTGGTAGCAGTACTGATCTTAGACAAAGCAAAAGCAAGAATAGATTTAATTAATAGAGATAATGAAGGAAATAACATCTTGCTAAAACATACTATTGACAATGAAGTAATATTAATACTAAATATATATGCATCAATTCATATATAATCCAAATTCTTAGAGGAGAAGTAATTAACAGGAAGAAATGGAGAGTAAAACTATACTAGGGGTGGACCTCAACCTCCCCCTCTCAAAACTAAATAAATATAACCACAAAATAAACAAGAAACAAGTTAAAGAGGTAAATAGAATTTTAGAAAAGTTAGATATGGTAGCCCTCTGGAGAAAACTGAATGGGGATAGAAAGGAAAATATCTTTTCTCAGTTGTACATGGTACATTCACAAAAATTTACCATGTACTAGCATTTTACTTGGACCTCACAATACAATGCAGAAAGGCTGAAATATTAAATGCATCCTTTTCAGATCATGATGTAATAAAAGTTATGTGTGAGAAAAGGCTACGGAAAGATGGATTAAAACTTAATTGGAAACTAAGTAATTTAATCCTAAAGAATGAATGTCAAACAACAAATTATAAAAAAAAAAATCAATAATTTCATCAGAGCAAACACCAATAATGAGACAACATACCAAAACTTATAAGTGCGCCAAAGCAGTTCTTAGAGTAAATTTATATCTGTCAATGCTTACATGAATAAAATAGAGAAAGAAGAGATCAATGAATTGGGCATGTAATTTTAAAAAACTAGAAAAAGAACAAATTAAAAATCCCCCAATAAGTATCAAATTAGAAATTCTGAAAATCAAAGGAGAGATTAATAAAATTGAAAGTAAGAAAACTATTGAACTAATTAATAAAACTAAGAGGTAGTTTTATTGAAAAAAATAGATAAACCTTTGGTTACTTTCATTAAAAAGAAAAAAAAGAAAGAAGAAAACTAAATTATCAGTATAAAAATGAAAAGTGTTTGGTAATCTAATTCCCAAGGCAAACCCAGGGACTATATAAAGACAATTACAAGCGGCTTTTCACACAAAATCAGATCCTAATAATTGGAAAAATATCAGTTGCTCATGGGTAGGCTAAGCTAATATAATAAAAATGACAATTCTACATAAATTAATTTATTTATTCAGTTCTACACCAATCAAACTTCAGAAAATACTATTTGATAGAGATAGAAAAAATAGTAACAAAATTCATCTGAAAGAAAAACGTTCATAAATATCAAGGAAATCAATTATTAAAAAAAATGGAAAGTAATGTAGCCTAGCTGTAGCACTTCTAAAACTATATTATAAAATGTCAATCATCAAAACTATATGGAGGGGTGGAGCCAAGATGCCACTGTGAAAGGAAGGAGCTACTGGAGCTCTCTCACAAATTCATTCAGATACATGTAAAAAAGTGAATCTGAGCAGATTTTAGACAGTTAGAAGCAACTAGTAGACTGAGAGGAACAGGAGCACTGGGCATGCACAAGGGCAGCTGACCAAACCAAATGGGAATAGCAGAGGAATCCAGCCAATGTGCCAGTCTGGGAGAGCACTGGATGAGTGGAACAACAAAGCAGGAACAGGTTCACAGTTGGAAGTACTGGCTACAGCCATGATTGAGCTGTAGGGCTCTCAGTCAAGGACAGGAGTCTTTTAGAGCTACAGGAGACACCAGCACAGAGCCTGTGGCAGAGGGAGCAGTTAGCCTGGAGGCCTCCAACCCACAGTCTAAAGGTTTAACACTCATCTTCTTGAACTTTTGGGAGCCATGATGGCCAGGTAAAATGGCTCTCATCCCTCCCTTGAATAAACCCAGAGAATACTATCTCAGCAGAAATAGAGGAGCCAGAAGAGGGGCTTCATTAGCAAGAGAAGTTGTGTAGGAGGCCCATCTTGTGGTGGGAGAAGGAGACTAGTGCAGAAAGACAGGTGTCCCAGTAGCCCTCACCTCAGCAGAACAATGACAGTAATGGAGCCCAGGGGGAAGGAACTAACAAACATCAATGCCAGGACACCAGATGTGGATTTGCACAGCCAGAGGAAGTGACAGACACAAGCACAGACAACAGCTGAGACCACCTGTGCTGTAGAGCAGTCCGGGATAAGAGGAGACTCCCAGCAGCAAGACTACCCCTCCCCCACAACAGAGGCCATAGCACATAAAGATAGTTCCCAACACAAGAAAATTAGGACAGAGTGGGGCAGAGCCAAGATAGAGGCTGGAAAGCAGGGACTAGCGTGAGCTCCACGCCAAGTTGCTCCAAAAACCTACAAAAAATGGCTCTGAACCAATTCTAGAACTGCAGAACAAACCAAGTAGCATAGGGAAGCAGGGCTGTAGCCCAAGACAGCCTGGATGGTCTCTGGGTAAGGTGTATCCTGCATGGAGCAGGGAGCGGAGGCGAGCAGAGCTGAGTGGAGCTGAGCGGAGCAGAGTCCAGCATGGGCGGCGCAGACTGACCAGACCAGGAGCCAGGCGGAGAGTGCACTAGTGCCCTGAATCAGTGAGCTGTGGCAGTTACCAGACTTCTCAACCCACAAAAACCAAGGACAACAGAGTAGGTTAGTGGGAGAAGCTGCTGGGAATGAGATAGAGTTTGTGGTTTGGCCACCACCCCAGGGGCAGCAGAGGTGGGGCAGCTTTAGAACTA
>JAQQSZ010000098.1:0-34054 GCA_028646595.1 Phalanger gymnotis | reverse complement strand
TCTGACCTCACCCCAGTCACCCTAGTCCACTCTAAACCCCTCCTCTAGTCATCCCAGACTACTCAAGACCACCCTAGGTCCCTCCTACAATCTTTGTGTAAAAAAGTCTCATCTTGCCTCCTTGAAGGCGCTCAGATTCAATCTAGCTCAGTAATCGAATCTGGCCGGCTGGTGAAAACAGGCATCACAAGGGGTACGATTTTTTTAAGACAACCCATTATGGCAAACCCTTAATAAACTTTGTCTTTTCCCTTGGCTGAGAAGGCTTGAGTCAAATTCTTTCAGCAGGACCTGGCATGTTGGTACTTTGGGGTGTTGAGCACCCCTCCACCACAAACTTCTTCAGAACTCCTGATGATTGGCTGACTGAGACTCAAAGGATAGACACTTGTCAGAGGAGTTGTTTCTCATTATGCACTAAAAACCAAGCTGTGAGACCTTATCTCTCTATCTCTTGCTCTCTCTTGGACTTTGAGAAGACAGACCAGAAGGCAACAGAGAAAATCTGTTCTCAGAGGAGTTTGGGTAGCCCCGTGCCCATGTACAGTTTTGTTCTTCAAACAGCAGATCACAGCAGAAGCACAAGACATAGGTGGATACAACCTTTCACATGTCCTTGAATGTGAAAGTAAACTGTGCAGACTCTGTAACTCAGTGATACCAGTACTAGGCCTATACCCCCAAGGAGCCTAAAGAAAGAAAGAGGCAAAGAACCTATCGGTACATAAATATTTAGAGCAGCTCTTTGGTAAGTAGCAAAGAATTGGAAACTAAGGGGGTACCTATCAATTGGGTAGTAATCAATCAAATTATGGGATATGAATTTAATGGAATACTATTATACCATTAGAAATTATAAAAAGATAGTTTCAGAAGATCTAAAATGATGCATAGTAAAGCGAAAAGAATCAGAAGACCCATTATTCAATAACAACATCGTAGAGACAAACAACTTTGAAAGAGTCAAGAATTCTGATCAGCACAATGACCAACCAAAATTTCAGAGGACCAACAATGAAACAAGCTGACCACCTACTGACAGAAAGGCAAAGGACTGATTCAGGGTACACAATGAGACAAATATTTTTTTGGATGTAGCCCACGTGGGAATTTGTTTTACTTGACCATGAATATTTGTTGCAAAGATTTTATTTTCCTTTTTTTCCAATGAGAGTGGGGATGTGAGGTAGGAAGTAGAGAAAACAGATTTTTGTTCATTGAAAAAGTTAAGTTAAACTTTTTAAAAAGCATATGGCAGAGGCAGACCATGTATGCCCACTTGGCTCAAGAGATTAGTCCATAGACAATATTCATGTACCCCAAACTCCTTCAAAGGAAAGTGAATTTTGCATTCTTTAGGCAGCATTATCTGGAAATCTAGCCTTCTAGACAGAGAAGGGAGGTTTCCTGAACTTCGCCAACCTTGGGAGTTGTCTGGGAGTTGTGTAGGGTCACATAGCTATTACATGAGAGAGATAAGACTTGAATCCAAATCTTTTTGGATTCAAAGCTGGCTCTTTATTGACTAAACCACAGTGCATCTCATTAGAAACAGAAAGGATGCATCTCTATAGATGAAATCAAGAAAGGAAAAACATCTATGCAAGTCTATTTAAAATCCCTTGCTGGAAAGGTCCCAGGGTAAGAGCAAGAGGCAGACCTATAGTTGGTGTGCAGGGATTCAGACTGAGGAATGATTCCTGTGAAGGGAAGGAGACCAAAGGATGCTGAAGCTTAAGGAAAACATTGGGCAAAAGAAGGAATGTGTCAAGTCCTCATAGAAATGGGACTTCTTAACAGGAACAGAATAAAAGGCTCACTGAATTTATTGTTTCAGCTCGAATTGTATTTTTTAACATAAAGAATGATTTCAATTATTAATCTGTCTTCATGCACTTGTGTTTTAGAGGAAAGAAGGAAACAAGTGATCCTCTGGAGTCTTCTTATCCAATATATTCTTCATTGTTACCCAGCAAATCCCTGCTATCAATGCTAACCATAAAGTAGATTATTCAAGAAAGGATTGTAGGGGAAAGATTAACAGAAGAATCTTGTGGGTATGGGTGCCCTCATGTACTGGGCTAAATCTCCATCATTCTAGCCTAAACAAGGGTGCCTCATTATTACTGTTCATTGGCTAATGTTTTTCTTTAGCTCTACCAAGTTTAATATCCCTTCAAGAGTTGAAAAGTTTCAAATATGAAATAAACACTAAGAACAAGATAGACAGTAAGACAGAAAGAAACAGAGACAGAGAGAAAATGCTAACAAACTGATTCCTTTACCTCCAGTTAGAAAAAACTGGATATGACAGACCTCTGGCAGTTACTGAATGTGAATTATCAAGAGGATACATACTTCTCACCTTTTCATAGCACTTTTACAAACATTAATCATATTATAAAACATTTTTAAAAGTTAGTAGGCAAATTAGTGAAAGCACTGAACTCACCTGAAGCCAACTTTAATAACTCAATAAGTTCCTTGCATTTCTGCTTAGATACTTTAACAACAACAAAATTCCAGGTTTGTGAGGTACATTCCTGCATGTCAAGAAAGCTAAAATTTGGAAGAAAAAAAATATATAATTAACTTTCTGTATTAAGACTTCACTTGTTTTGTTTTTCCCTTCCTCTATGGCCATTACTACTTGGGACATCTCAACTAATCAAATAATGCATATGAAAATCATTTTGTAAATTGTAAACCAATATTAAAATGTACAAAAATATCTAAAGCAGTGCTTTTTGTAATGGAAAAGAATTGGCAACTGAGAGGATGCCCACCAACTGAGGAATGGCTGAACAAATTATGGTATAAGAATGTTAAAGAATACTATTGTGCTATAAGAAATGATGATGTGGATGGTTTCAGAAAAAACCTAGGAAGACCTATTTAAACTGATGCGAAGTGCAAAGAGCAGAATCAGGAGAATAATCTATACAGTACAGCAATATTGTAAAGATATACAAGTTTGAAAGGCTTAGTAATTCTGATCCACGCAATGACCCACCACAATTCCAAAGCACTCATAATGGAATATACCATCCACCTCCAAATAGAGAGCTGATAGATTCAGAGTGCAAATTAAGGCACATTTCTTTTTCTTGGTTTCTGTAAAAACATGGATAACGCAGAAATCTGCATATTTGTATTTTTTTCTCTTGCCTTCTCAATGAGTGAGAAAGAGAATTTAGATTTAAGAAAATTTTTAAAATGTACTTTTAAAAAAGTTTAATTTAAAGAGAGCAAAATGGCTAATCTTGGAATGTTGTCATTCAGTTGTAAGGCCAAAAAACAAGTACTTTTCATTACTTTTAAAATGGAGAAGAAGATGACCTCTTAAAATAAGCTAAGGACAATCTGTGAATGAGGTTTTAAGGAAACATTGAAATGTAGTAGCCTAGGAAAAAATTGTTTTGCTTCTGTGCCAACTTTGGTCATTAAAAAATGTAAAAAATACATTGAAAGAATAATAAATAAATGTCTCAGAATGCAGTTCATCTGAGGAGTGATAGGGTCCAATGAAAATCTGACCAGGTTTCACACCCTTCCCATGAGTTTACTGTTGCTTCTTAATCATAGGAGTTGAACCAAGAAATCAAAAAGCAAACTAGTACCAACAAGTGAAGGTATCATAGCAAGAAAAGGACAAAATAACATTCTTGGATATATAAGAATCTGGGACAAGGTACCAGTCATGAAGGAGAAAGGGTTGGGTAAAGCAAAGTGAGTCCTAGAACTTCAGAGTCAATCTTGTTAGATAAGGAAGATAGAAATTAATCAATAAATATTTATTGAGCACCTACTATCATGCACTCTGGAGGTTGTATAGAAATATAAGAAAATATTCCTGCTCTGAAAGAGGTTCCAGATTAGCTGGGGAGAGAAGACAAATACGACCAATTATATCAGGTGCTAAATAAATGTCAGATGAGGAATACAAACAACACATTTCATAGAAATCCTGAGGATAAAGAATTTGTTTCTAACTAAGGTAGCCAGAGAAGGCTTTACGAAGAAAATGGGAATAATCTTGACTTATAAAAATTGATAGGATTATCTTGATAAAAAGGAGAAGTGAGGGCATCCCTGGCAGGAAAAATTGTGAGCAAAAGAGCCAGAGGTGGGAAAGAAGGCATATGTAGGAAAAAGAAAATAAACCAGTCTAGATAGAATAGGGTTAATGTAGGAGAGTGGTATAAAATGTGGTTTCTCCCCAATTTCTCTTGGTAGGGCGATTTTATACTAGTCAAGTAGTACAACTTTCTCCTGGATATTTGGAAAGAAGAATTTGGACATGGTGCTGCACAAGTCCTCATCCTACTAAATCCAGATGTTTCCACAGAAAACACATGTGTTTATGATTTGGGGTGAATACAACTTTGTCCTTTAAGAGATAGTGATTGACAACCCTAAAATTCTTAGGTTTATGAAGATAAGACTTTGAACACTACTTATTCTTCTGTCATATAACATTACTTCACGGGATATTGGTTCATCAGAAAAGACAGCATTCCAGGCATGTAAGACAGATCATACAAAGGCACAGAAATGGGAAATAAGAGTATTGTCTGTGATAAACAGAGAAGATGCCAGTTTGGGCCAGTTCACAGAGCACAGGAGGGGAAATAATATGCAACTAAGTACAGAATAACAGCACAATTATAATAATCGTACCATCTTGCTTCATTTTGTCTGTGTCCATATAAAAGGGAACTTTGTACTCTCCTCCTAGGGACCCAGACTGCAGATAATGAGTCCCATACAATTCAATTATCCTTCGGTGTGAACTATAGTCATATAGAGAAAGGAGGTGTAAGAGATCTTTCCAAAAGAGTTCAGTGAGATTTAAAAATTCTGGTTGGTTATTAATGAACTGAGCTACTTCAACACTGTTCTGGATAACCATCAGTTGATAACTCTAAAGGAAGAACAAAAATAAATTAGAGTGGTCCATCCCTGACATGCACCTCACCCCTCTCTCCATCCTCTATCAACCCTGTTCCTGATTCCCTGTGGTCTTCCACAATTGACCCTTCTGGATACTGCAATTAAGGAGTCTTCTGGAATTCTATCCTCCACAAAGAATCCTTGAGTAGAATGGAGACAATGTTTTTTCCTTAAATGATTTCCATGACCTTGGAGGGTAAATTGTATTCCTTCTCAAACTTGGAAGGGAAGCACGGAGTCACTCAGTTAATGTATATGGACTAAACTCATTAAGTATTAAAACAATCTGAAAGATATTTACTCTGATGCTGTACCTTGGGGAACAGAATATTCTAAGGGTGAAATAAAAAGGTCCTTTCGGTACTTCAGTAACTAAATCATGTCCAAGGTAAATCTATACTATACAGAATCCCCTTTGTAACCAATAGTGGTCCACCAAAGTTTAAAGTTTTTTGTTGTTAAGTCGTATCTGAACCTCCATGAGCTTATTTGAGGAGTGGTTTGCCATTTCCTTCTCCAGCGGATCCAGTAGATCATTTTGTCAAACAGAGATTAAGTGACTTGCCCAAGGTCATACAGCTAGAAAGTCTCAGGCTGGATTTGAACTCAGGTCTTCCTGACTTCAGGCCCAGTGCTCTATCTCCTGAGTCACCAGCTGCCTGTCCTAAAATTTTTATTAGTCCACAAAAAAATAAACCATTTTGCTAGTTCATTCATTCACCCCACCATCACATACTCAAGTAGCAAATGCTCTCTTTTGGCTCGCATTATTAGGGAAGTGACTATCTGCAAATGTGCTATAAAATATTCACATTATAAACAATAATTACCCCCAAAAAATGTCTAAGCAAAAAAAGCACATAGATATTAGCTCAACTCATCTCATTTATTTTTCCCAGGATAGATGCCTAAGAGACTCAAGAACATTCAATTATCAAGTGTTTCAGAAGTGCTTCAGATTTCTGAGGAAAAGTCCATATCCTAGACTTTTCAAAAACCTCGTTAGCCTCAAAGTTTATTTTGTCCAACACAATTAACATCTCCTGGTTATGTTGATGCACACACCAGTTAGAAACTAATTACAATTTTCTTGCGGAAGTGACTTTAAAAGGTGCAGTGAGTGACCATGAATTTCTTTACTTTATAAGGGCTAGGAGAATCTTAGTAGCTTCAACTATAAAGTTAAGGAGTTTTCTCTAGTGGGAAACTTTTTCAAATGCACCAATTTTCTGTAAAAAAAAAAAAAAACCAAGAAATTGAACAAGTACAGAATCTTTAATAAGGGAATCAAATTATAAATAAATTCCTCATCAGTGCAATTTAGTAATAGGTATGTTCAAAGAATAGACTATTTCATCTCCTTCATAGTAGGATACATTCATTTTTGACAAAAATGAGAACTTTACCTTTTATTAAGTTAATTTTTGCTAAAAAATAAGTTAATGATCCATCAGAAACATCATATTTCAGTTAGTGGGAAAATACCACTTGCTAGTGGCACCAGTAGACTTTTGTTAAAGGAAACTTTTCTCACCCCATTGGCTTCAATATATTCTATCAATTTCTACTAACCTTTTCATTTCAGTTCTCATTTTTACTTGATTCATACCGATGTCCACTATTTGATGTAAAACGAGTCTCCTCGTGTTTTATATAAGACCAGCTACTATTGTAAAATTCATAACTGAAATCATTGTCTACTTTCACCTGGAAGGAAAACGGTCACTTTTATTCATGGCTAAATTTGGCCTCGGAAGTTACAAACAACAGCTGTTATCCCTGGAAAGACGCTTTGTTCATTTCCGTTACTCTTGAGGCTCCTTTTCCCTGTGTACAAAATGCAAAACAAAGATCTTCACTTTGCAACATTAAATAAATGAGGCTGTGCCGTGAGAATATAAAAAGAAAGGTAGTAAGCAAAGAACATGATATCAATCAAATCATTTCAAAAATGTAGCAAGTATACAGTTCCGGATAAAATGCTTTCTGTTTCTCTTAGTGACAACTTTTACATAATACTGAGCATAATAAAAATGTCTTGGGCAAGTGAGTAATACATTTAGCTTGTTAAGGATCTGAGTCAATGAGTGGAGAGAAGGGGTAAGAGGAGCAAAGGAGCAAAAAAATATCCTATTTAGAATGGGAATGTATTAAATGATTTTGTAACAAATTGAAGAATTACATTTTACTTTCTTAAGCAAATGCTTGTACTAGTTTAATTTTCCTAAAGGTGTATGTTACCCGAGCAGAGAAGAAGAGAAATCACTATGAAGTATGTGCTAGGTAGTAGAAAAAAAAAAGAGTCATTCCACATTTAAAATTGCATGTAACCCATATGTAGATAATCAAGGATAGACTGACTGAAATAACAAAGGCATATTCATTCATTCAATACATGTGCACTGAGTATCTACTTTGTGTAAAATATTGTGCGAAATATAAAGAATGAGACCATCTTTGCTCTTCTAAAAAGTATAGGCTAGGGGCAGCTAGGCGGTGCAATGGATAGAGCACTGGCACTGGAATCGGGAGGACCTGAGTTCAAAGTTGGCCTCAGACAACTTACTAGCTGTGTGACCCTGGGCAAGTCACTTAACCTCAATTGCCTCCACACAAAAAAAGAAAGAAAAGTATAGGCTAGTCAGAGGGACAGGACATGTACACAAGTGGATGCCATAGGAATAAGGATTTGTCCTATAATTTCATTGATATAGGAAACTCCTGGATTAAAATAACTCCCTCTAAATTCAGCTACTAAGATGACAAGCAGAACTGTTTTGAAATGAAAGTATAGAATTATATTTAAAGCAAACGGTATGATGTAGAATTCATAGTTTCATATATAGTTCTATTTTTGCATGTTTTTATGTATGGAAATTTCTCTTTGGTGTTGAAACTTAGTAATAAATAAAAACAATTCTAATTAAAAAAAATAACTCCCTCTACCAATGTTGAATGGCACCTTCTCTGCAACTTATAGTCTTAGAGAGTTTTCTGCCTAGATAACTAAAAGGTGAAGCCAATGTGTGGCCGAGACAGGCTTTGATCCCAGGTCTTCCTGGCTTAGAGGTTAGAGCACCTATCCAGTGGTCTACACCATATTGCCTCTCTACGCTGTAACTAGGATACTAGATATAATATGAAAGTATAATAAAAGTGTGTCAAATGAGTTCAGAGAACAGAGAGAAAACAAAATCAGAGAAAACTAGAGGAGTCAACATTTAAACTTTAGGATACATGGGTAGGTATCAAAGTAGGGAAAGGGAAGGAATAGGAATTCCAGGCAGAGGCACCAGCTGCCTAAGCACAG
Source organism: Phalanger gymnotis (assembly GCA_028646595.1). Lineage (NCBI taxonomy): Eukaryota > Metazoa > Chordata > Mammalia > Diprotodontia > Phalangeridae > Phalanger > Phalanger gymnotis. Next base: position 25,791 of record JAQQSZ010000098.1, on the reverse strand, counting down.
ATAGGGAAATAGGGCACCTATTTGAGAAATATCAGTAGTAGCCCAAGTAAAGTCAGTGGCTGTCATCCCTAGTAATCTAAACATATCAGGTCATTTCCCTAGTTCCTTTCTGCCTATTCAGAGAGAAATATCAACTAACAAACTTCCCTACCTAGAGGTCCTCACTCTCTGAGGAAGACAAAGACAAGACACATTTCCCTTGTGCCAATCTCACACCATATTGGTTTTTTGGCTACTATACTTATACAAAAGTATACACAAACTTTACTGACAATCTTTTAAGTAGTCAGGGGGCAAAGTCTGCTTCTTGAGTTCAAAATGTAAGCTTCATCAGTACATGATGAAAGAGGTATGGCCTAGGTAGCAGTTAGTCTGCAAAGGATGTAGGGGTCTTAGTGAATCAAAAGCTCAACCTGAGTCAAAAGTTAGATATGGCAACCAAAAAAAGCTAATCAAATTTCATTTTAAGAAAGACACTGATAAACCAAAAAATGTCCAAAGGAAAGCAAGCAGAATATGGATTTTGAGTCCATGCCAAATGATGATAATTTGGAGGAAAAGGGCTACTTAGCGTGGGAAAAAAAAAAGATGAGGGGAATAACATAGCTCATTTCAAGTATTTTAAAAACTGTCATATAAAAAGTGATTAGATTTGTTCTAATCCAGCAAATTAGAAGGGGGAGGGGAGCAAACTAAAAGAATTGGATAGGGGTTGTAAGAGCTTATAAAGTTTTATGTCAAGAAAAGTTTGTTCCCAACGAAAGCTATTCCAAAATGGAATGAGATGCCTTGGAATGTCACAGGTCCCCCCCTTCCTAGTTACAGAAGAGTGGTTGATCCCCATTGGCAGAGGGACTTTCCTCACTGGTAAGAGTTCTCTACTCCAATGGCATTACAGGTCCAGATTTTAGGGGAAAAATAGTAGCAACTACCTAGAAGAGAACTATCCACCCCTGAGTTCTACTACAACTTGCCTGGATGGATAATCAGCAATTACCTAGACTTATCATTGCAGCCTACTATATCCAGACTGGAAGTCCAAGGTATGGTACTCATATTACTAATTTACTGTCCTGCTGTGTTTATGAGTGGCTATAAACTCATAAGACACCTCGACTCTGGGGTAGTCTTGACTGAAGGATTCACTCTGTGAGTTGAGGTAGGAGGATGTCTCACGTGCAACATCTGTTTCAATGTCTATTCTCTCAAATCAACCATAAACAATTTAGCTCAATATAAGGGGAAATTTCCTAATAGTTAACATTGCCAAAAGTTATCATCTGGGTTTCTCTCAGCACCAGTTGGTAAGCTGTTACCCTCTGCTGAACCTTCCCTAGCTCAGGAACATTGTTAAGTGTTGGGTTGCAAAGGTCTTCCTATATATGCAAAATCTGAGAAATACAATATTGGTTCTGGTGGAGAAATGGTGAAACTAGCCTCCTTCCTTTCAATAGAAACATGGGAGTATGGATAGTGACTGCTACATAAACAATCAAACATACTGGCCAAGCTAGTCAGTTTTACTTAGTTTTTCTTTGCAAAAAGTAGTGGTCTACAGGAGGTATGGGGACCAGAATATTGCTAGAGTGGAAAAAAAATTACAAAACATTACTAAAATATTTAAAAAACAGAAATAAACAAAAAGTATGAGTAACAGAATGTACATTGACAACCCATCAAGTAATTATATTAAAGTAGATATTTATAGTCAATAGATTTGAAAACTAGATTTTCTCTAAATAAATCACAATAGACATGCTCCACCTACACTAATATAATTGACCTGCTTTCTTTTAAGTTCTACATACATGTAACTCCAAAAGGCAGCCAGGGCATAATGAACAGAGAGCTGGCCTGAGAGTCAACATGATCTGGGTTCAGTTTCTGCCTCAGATATCTACTAGCTATGAGACCAGGGCCAATTCACTTAGCCTCTCAGTGCCCACATGCACCTCCCCAAGATAATTTATAGAACAGGTGCTGATCTTCATTGGTAGAGGGCGTTCACTCACTAGTAGGTTTCTTATTTCCAATGGAATTATAGGTCCAGACCGAAAAAAAAAAAAGGTACCAACTACTTACTATAGAGATATTTACCTCACTACCATACCCTGCCTGGATGTTCAGTAGATGCTTTTCGATTATCTAGACATATCTTTGCCTCCTACTACATCTAGATAGGCAGATTGGAATCTGGTACTCATATTACTGACTCATCATCTTACTATGATTTTAAGTGAATTTGGAGTCATAACATACCTTGAACCTAGGGGTACTCTTGTCTAGGGGATCCACTCCGAGGCTGTTTTCTCAAAAAAAAATAATAAATTCGACAAAAATTTAAAAATTTAAAAAAAAAAATTTAGTTAGGTAAAAAACAATGTAAGGAAAAACTTAACAATTAACTCACCAACAGCTATCCTTACAGGTTTTTCTCAGGACCAGTGTAAACTGAGTTACACTTTCCTGATCCTTCCCTGGTTCAGGGACAAAATTAAGTATGGATGGCAAAGTTTCTTCCAACTATCCACCTCACTTTCCCCCCAAGCTAGGACCCTCAAATTAGCCCCTTTCCCTATTCTACCACAAGCTGAATTTCCCCTCACTTCTGTTGAACCTCTTCAAATTCAGTGACTTGAAAGTTATTTTCAATGCCAATCCAAAACCATGCCTTACTGTGGGAAAGAGAACCCAGGCTGCACACTGTTAACACAATTATTCCTGCTCTTCAGACTAGTACTTTCCAACAGAGTTGGAAATTCTCTTTGTTATTTTTCCTCTTCTTGCAACTTTTCTGAATTTATAAAATAGCATGGGTCACTCTCAAAGTGCCTTGTGAAGGCACTAGCAAGGCACACTCCTACGAGAAGGTAGGAAAAAACTCTGATTCTAAACCTATCCTGTAGGGTCTCCTGTGGCCTTTCCTTCTCATAATGAGGTCTGCTGAGACTCCAACATTTTCAGAGACCAAGTAACAATATATATAATTTCCTATCGTGAGAGGAAGAGCTGAACAAAGCTGATTACAGAATCACAGAAGATCAGAATTGCAAGCTCCCTCTGAAACCAAGTCAATAAGCATTTATTAAGCACCTGCTATGTGCTAAGAACTATGCTAAGTTCTGGGGATGTCAAGAAAGGCAAAAATGTGATCATTGCACTTAAGAAGCTTGCATTCGAATTGGGAAAACAACATTAAAATATCTATGTACACATAAGATACAGGATAAATTGGGGGTCATCTCAAAGGGAAGGCACTAGCACTAAGGAGACCTAGGAAAGGTTTTCTGCAGAAAGTAGAACTTTAGGTGAGATTTGAAGGAAGTAAAGGAAGATAGGAGGTAAAGATGAGGAGGGAAAGCAGTCTAGACATGGGGAAGGGGTGGGAGAAGAGCTAGTGAAAAGGCACAGTCAGGAGAAGGTGTACCTTTTCTGAAGAATACTAAGGAGGTTGTGTCCCTGGATAACAGAGCACATGGAGTGAAGAAAGGCGCAAGAAAACTAGAAAGGTAGGAGGGAGCCAGATTACACCTGATCTCGGAGGTTACAGGGAACCAATGGAGTTTACTGACTTGAGTGGAGGGAAGGGGGTGACATGGTCAGACCTGCACTTGAGAAAGATCAGTCTGACAGCTGAATGGAAGATAGGCTGGAGTGGGGAGAGACTTGAGACAGACAGACTATTGCAATAGTCCAAACCCGAGGTGATGAGGGCCTGCACCACAGTGACAGCGGTATCAGGGGACAGTAGGGGACATAAATGAAAGATGCTGCAAAGTAGAATCTACAAGACTTGGCAACACATTGGACACATAAACTCCATGTCCATTTTATTCAGACATCTCTTAATGGCACCCATCATCTCCCACATTCAATAGTTTTATGTGGGTACATATTCTCCCCTACACTAAATTACAAACATCTTGAGATTGATGACCATTTCTGTTCATGTTCCATCCTTCAGAGCATCAGTCGATCAGCAATTATTTATTATGTGTCAGTCATTGTGCTTGGTGCTGGAATAGGAAAACAAACAAACCAAACATACCTCAAAGAGCTTAAATCCTAAAGGGGTGGGGGAGGTGGAGAACAAGCTTTTATTATTATTAATCTGGTTACTGTGTGCCAGACACTGTGCTAAAAGTGCTTTACAAATATTTACCTCATTTGGTCCTCATAACAACCTTGGGGGGTTTTATTCTCTGTTTTACAGGTGAAGAAAGTGGAACAGAAAAGTTGCAAGAGAAGGAAAAATAACAAAGAGAATTTCCTGTTGTGGTCTTCACAAAACCTTGAGAGGTAGGTTCTATTATCTCACTTTTATATATGAGGAAACTGAGGCACACAGAGGTTAAATATCTTGCCCAGAGTCACACAATAAGTGTCTGAGGTCAGACAGGAGTTCGGGTCTTCCTGACTCCAGGCCCAGGACTCAAGATACCATGCCGCCAGCGGCCAGACAAACATGTGCCAATATAAAGAGTAAGTCCACCTACAAGTAAACACAGAATGTATACGAAGCAAAGACAAGGTAATTTCCTTGTAAGGACAACAGAAGGTAGGAGATTCAGGAAAGACCCCACATAACAGGAAGTTCTTGAGTTAAACCCTGAAGGAACCTAGAGACTTTAAAAAATAGAATTGAGGAGGGAGTGCAATCCAGGTATGAGTGATAGAATGTTCAAAGGCAAAGATGGGAGATGGAATGTTGTGTATGGGAAACATCAGGCAGCCCTATTTAGCTGGAATGAAGAAAGCAGAGAGGTGAACAATGCATGGTAAGTTTAGAAAGGTAGACCCTGAACATGTTAGGTGTCCAACAGATGTTCACTAATGAATGAATCACTGGATTCTTCTGAGATAGAATCATACACATGAGAACAATCAAGGAGAGCCACGTGTCTCCAGAGCTATCCCTGTACATGCCTATATGTGATCTAAAACCATGCAGGCACAAGGAAGCAGCACACTCCAAGGCACAGTGCTTTCCCCTCGGCTCCTCTTCGGCTTCCAGGTTTGATAGCACTTCACTTCTAACTTTCCTATTAACATTATTCAGTCATTTTAGTTGTGTCTGACTCTTTGTGACCCCATTTGGGATTTTCTTGGCAGACATACTGGAATGGTTTGCCATTTCCTTCTCCAGTTCACTTTACAGATGAGGAAACTGAGGCAAACAGGGTTAAAATGACTTGCCCAGCATCACACAGCTAGTCTGAGGCCAGATTTGAACTGAGGAAGATGAGTTTTCCTGACTCCAGTTCCAGTACTCTATCTGCTGTGCCACCTAGCTGTCCTTTTAACTTAGTTTTAATGAATTTCTGTCACTGGGTCTAAATGTGCTTGTTTTTAGTTAGCTAGCATTTAAATAGCGCTTTAAAATTTGCAAAGCACTTTACAAATGTTATCTCATTTGACCCTCTCACAATAACTCCATGGGACACATGATATTATTATCCCCATTTTACAGATAAGGAAACTGAGGCAGCTCTGAAGCCAGGTTGGAACTCAAGTCTTCCCTATTCCAGGCCCAGAGCTCTATCCACTTTGCCATTTGGCTTCTCAAATAGGGAAGGATTATGAGATTATGCATCTAAAGCTAAAAGGAAGCGCGGTGGTTCTCTAGCCCAATCCCATCACTTTAGAGACAAGGAAACTGAGGTTCAAAGAGGTTAAGTCACCTGACCAAGGTCATACAGGTAGTAAACATCAGAGGCATATTTGAATCAAAGTCTTCTCACTCCAAACAAGTAGTCTTTCCATTGTACCATTTTGTTCAGTCATTTTTCAGTTGTGTCTGACTCTTCATGACCCTTTTGCGGTTTTCTTGGCAAAGATACTGGAGTGGTTTGCCATTTCCTTCTCTGCATCATTTTACAGATGAGGAAGCTGAGGCAAACAGGGTTAAGTGACTTGCCCAGGGTCACACAGCCAGTATGTTTCTGAAGCTAGATTTGAACTCAGGAAGATGAGTCTTCCTGACTCTAGGCCTGGCATTTGATCCATTGTGTCACATAGCTGCCCACTGTACCATACTGCCCCTCAAACAGCCCTGCCTGAACCATAATGAATGTCAACATTTATTAAGCACCTACTATGTGTTAAGAACTATGCTAAGTTCTGGGGATGTCAAGAAAGGCAAAAATGTGGTCATTGCTCTTAAGAAACTTGCATTCGATCCAAGGTGGTCAAAGATGCAACGTGTTCCTAAAACACGAGAAGGGAAACAGAAGCTCAGTAGTTAATAATCAAATACCTGAAATGTGTAGGAAAGGACATTTGCACTCAGCTGGTAGTATTCTTTCTGATCACCACTGAACACCTTTCTACGCTGACCACGAAAACTTTTTGTGTTGATAACTGTGTCCTTAACCTGGCCAGTTAGTACATTAGACCTGTAACGAGAGAGGAGACTTTTAAACCAAAATGGCAATTGCTGGAAAAGCACAAGTTGGAGAAGTCTTTAAACTCTAAAACTCATTACAGTGAAGCATCTGTTCAATGGAGCTCAGAGAGAGAGGACAGACCACTAAGGCAAACCATCTCCAAAGCATTTTCCACATGTATATGCTTTGTGTAGTCACTAACACTAATGTATGGAAAATAAAACAGATTAAGGGCATATTTGCTACACCAGCTGCAGCACAGTGGTATCTATGGAAACGGTTTATGTCTATAGCTATAGCTATAGCTAAAATTAGCTCAATTAAAAGACCAACCAATAAGCCACTCTCCATTGTACCAGAGCTAAGGTGGCTCTTGAGGAGGGACCATTCCCTAAAACCAACTGAAACTAATTACATTTTGGCAATTTGACTCCTAAAATGAGACCAGAAAAACTCATTGTAAGAATCATTGATAACTATCCTTTTATGTGGATCATTTCAAAGCTTTCACGGCTTATTATAAGTATGGGAAGCTATATATAGTCTTCAGAATTTCCATGGAATAGGAAAACTTGAAGCTACATTAGAAGGTTGACTTTGGGCAAAACACCTCACTTTCTGGACCACTGCTTCCCCATTTGTAAAACAAGAGTTAAATTAGATGAACTTGAAGCTGCTCAGAGCAGCTTTTTTCTTATTTTTCTTTGAAAATTAAAATCCCTAAGGGAAAAAATATCTTGACTGAAGATATCTCAAAGAAACATTTTCCAACCAGTGTGGCACAATACTTTGGTTTCTTCACTTGCAGCTCTTGTGCGCTTTCTCTTTCTCTCTCTCTCTCTCTTTCTCTCTCTCTCTCTCTCTCTCTCTCTCTCTCTCTCTCTCTTTGTGCGTATGTATATGTGTCTGTCTGTTTTGTCTTCTTTGATTCTCCAGTCTGTTGCCCATTTTCATCAGTGGATGTTCATGCTCTCCCAACCTTCTCTTGGTTATGTTCTTCCCACCATATGCACAAATCAACAAGGACAAAAGAAAAGGTTGACACACCTTTCCTTAAAATGGTAACCAAATTTCTATGAACAAATGGAAAAGACTAGAAAATAGAAGAGCATTTGCTTAGATTCATGGAATTAATACAAGAATGGTGCCACTGGTGCTAATCGATGGACAACAGGTAGAGCCCTGCATCTTACCCTGCTCCAGTATATTCTACGTGAGGAGGAGGCTTATCAATGTCACACAAAGGTTTGCCTTCGGGGAGCTCACATAGATCTTCATCACTGCCATCTTCACAATCTCGGTCTCTGTTACAAACCAGTGATTTGCTAAGACACTGACCTAAATGCAAGGAACAAAGGGAACAGAAGAGGAAAAATCAATTGCCCCATTTTCTGAATTATGTCAAATTTCTTTACACATGCATTTTACCAGCAGTATGATGTGAATATGACTCAAGGCTCTCCAGTCTCACTGTGAAGGCTGACAGCCTTTATTATTCCTGTTTTACAGAAGAGAAGTTAATGGACACGGGAATTTCATTATCCCTGGGCTACATGATACAACAGAGGTAAGACCTGAGTTTAGAATTCCAGGTTCTTAATGTTTGTTTTCCTAGAGGCGTGGCATAGTGGAATGAAGGCTGCATTTGGAGTCAGAGGACCTGGGTTTGAATACCAATTCTGACATTTACTGCCTCTATGACTTTGGGCAAATCCCTTAGCCTTCTTCCTGGGCCTTATCTTCCTCTTCTGTAAAATGAGGAGGTTTGATTACAAGGCTTCTCATCAACCTAAATCCACCTCTAAATCAACTGTCTTCACGTATCTGAAGGGCTTTCACCTGGGAAAAAAGAGTTTAGATTCGTCTTGCTTGGTCACCGAGGTCATAACTAGGAGCCAATAAATGGGTGGCATCTAGGTGGCATGGTGGAGAGAGCACTGGACTTGGGACCAAAAAGACTCATCTTCCTGAGTTCAAATCTAGCCTCGGGCACTTCCCACCTGTGTGACTCTACTTTCAGATTCGAAGGCGGCACATAGCAGTTTATGGGCAATATGGTGGCCAGCCATGTGTTGGGGACCCTTTTGAAACACAAGCATGTGTGCCTACAAGGGGGTGCCCAGCAGAAGATGGCTGTGGAGAGCTTTTCAGGTGTTCCTCAGGTAACTCGTTTGCCATGGTCTTTGAATGTGGATGGTAAATTTAAGGGATCCCTAATATTGGAATGGGATACACCATTTCTTTTTGAAGGCCAAACAGTAATAGAATTTTGATTGACTTGTTGCATATATCCTCCTTTCTGAGAGCCCTGAAATCCAAAGTGATATACCTTGTAAGAAATGATGGCACATGAACCTACAGGTGGCACCTCAAAAAGTTTCAGTCAGCACCACTGCTTTCTCTCTGTTTGCCTCACTGACATTAGAATCAGAGGTTCCTCCATACCCAGAGGTTCCTCTATAATTTTATGAAGTCAATCAAAATTCTATTACTGTTTGGCCTTCAAAAAGAAATGGTGTATCCCATTCCAATATTAGGGATCCCTTAAATTTACCATCCACATTCAAAGACCATGGCAAACGAGTTACCTGAGGAACACCTGAAAAGCTCTCCACAGCCATCTTCTGCTGGGCACCCCCTTGTAGGCACACATGCTTGTGTTTCAAAAGGGTCCCCAACACATGGCTGGCCACCATATTGCCCATAAACTGCTATGTGCCGCCTTCGAATCTGAAAGTAGAGTCACACAGGTGGGAAGTGCCCGAGGCTAGATTTGAACTCAGGAGGATGAGTCTTTTTGGTCCCAAGTCCAGTGCTCTCTCCACCATGCCACCTAGATGCCACCCATTTATTGGCTCCTAGTTATGACCTCGGTGACCAAGCAAGACGAATCTAAACTCTTTTTTCCCAGGTGAAAGCCCTTCAGATACGTGAAGACAGTTGATTTAGAGGTGGATTTAGGTTGATGAGAAGCCTTGTAATCAAACCTCCTCATTTTACAGAAGAGGAAGATAAGGCCCAGGAAGAAGGCTAAGGGATTTGCCCAAAGTCACAGAGGCAGTAAATGTCAGAATTGGTATTCAAACCCAGGTCCTCTGACTCCAAATGCAGCCTTCATTCCACTATGCCACGCCTCTAGGAAAACAAACATTAAGAACCTGGAATTCTAAACTCAGGTCTTACCTCTGTTGTATCATGTAGCCCAGGGATAATGAAATTCCCGTGTCCATTAACTTCTCTTCTGTAAAACAGGAATAATAAAGGCTGTCAGCCTTCACAGTGAGACTGGAGAGCCTTGAGTCATATTCACATCATACTGCTGGTAAAATGCATGTGTAAAGAAATTTGACATAATTCAGAAAATGGGGCAATTGATTTTTCCTCTTCTGTTCCCTTTGTTCCTTGCATTTAGGTCAGTGTCTTAGCAAATCACTGGTTTGTAACAGAGACCGAGATTGTGAAGATGGCAGTGATGAAGATCTATGTGAGCTCCCCGAAGGCAAACCTTTGTGTGACATTGATAAGCCTCCTCCTCACGTAGAATATACTGGAGCAGGGTAAGATGCAGGGCTCTACCTGTTGTCCATCGATTAGCACCAGTGGCACCATTCTTGTATTAATTCCATGAATCTAAGCAAATGCTCTTCTATTTTCTAGTCTTTTCCATTTGTTCATAGAAATTTGGTTACCATTTTAAGGAAAGGTGTGTCAACCTTTTCTTTTGTCCTTGTTGATTTGTGCATATGGTAGGAAGAACATAACCAAGAGAAGGTTGGGAGAGCATGAACATCCACTGATGAAAATGGGCAACAGACTGGAGAATCAAAGAAGACAAAACAGACAGACAGACACATATACATACGCACAAAGAGAGAGAGAGAGAGAGAGAGAGAGAGAGAGAGAGAGAGAGAGAGAGATAGAGAGAGAGAAAGAGAAAGCGCACAAGAGCTGCAAGTGAAGAAACCAAAGTATTGTGCCACACTGGTTGGAAAATGTTTCTTTGAGATATCTTCAGTCAAGATATTTTTTCCCTTAGGGATTTTAATTTTCAAAGAAAAATAAGAAAAAAGCTGCTCTGAGCAGCTTCAAGTTCATCTAATTTAACTCTTGTTTTACAAATGGGGAAGCAGTGGTCCAGAAAGTGAGGTGTTTTGCCCAAAGTCAACCTTCTAATGTAGCTTCAAGTTTTCCTATTCCATGGAAATTCTGAAGACTATATATAGCTTCCCATACTTATAATAAGCCGTGAAAGCTTTGAAATGATCCACATAAAAGGATAGTTATCAATGATTCTTACAATGAGTTTTTCTGGTCTCATTTTAGGAGTCAAATTGCCAAAATGTAATTAGTTTCAGTTGGTTTTAGGGAATGGTCCCTCCTCAAGAGCCACCTTAGCTCTGGTACAATGGAGAGTGGCTTATTGGTTGGTCTTTTAATTGAGCTAATTTTAGCTATAGCTATAGCTATAGACATAAACCGTTTCCATAGATACCACTGTGCTGCAGCTGGTGTAGCAAATATGCCCTTAATCTGTTTTATTTTCCATACATTAGTGTTAGTGACTACACAAAGCATATACATGTGGAAAATGCTTTGGAGATGGTTTGCCTTAGTGGTCTGTCCTCTCTCTCTGAGCTCCATTGAACAGATGCTTCACTGTAATGAGTTTTAGAGTTTAAAGACTTCTCCAACTTGTGCTTTTCCAGCAATTGCCATTTTGGTTTAAAAGTCTCCTCTCTCGTTACAGGTCTAATGTACTAACTGGCCAGGTTAAGGACACAGTTATCAACACAAAAAGTTTTCGTGGTCAGCGTAGAAAGGTGTTCAGTGGTGATCAGAAAGAATACTACCAGCTGAGTGCAAATGTCCTTTCCTACACATTTCAGGTATTTGATTATTAACTACTGAGCTTCTGTTTCCCTTCTCGTGTTTTAGGAACACGTTGCATCTTTGACCACCTTGGATCGAATGCAAGTTTCTTAAGAGCAATGACCACATTTTTGCCTTTCTTGACATCCCCAGAACTTAGCATAGTTCTTAACACATAGTAGGTGCTTAATAAATGTTGACATTCATTATGGTTCAGGCAGGGCTGTTTGAGGGGCAGTATGGTACAGTGGGCAGCTATGTGACACAATGGATCAAATGCCAGGCCTAGAGTCAGGAAGACTCATCTTCCTGAGTTCAAATCTAGCTTCAGAAACATACTGGCTGTGTGACCCTGGGCAAGTCACTTAACCCTGTTTGCCTCAGCTTCCTCATCTGTAAAATGATGCAGAGAAGGAAATGGCAAACCACTCCAGTATCTTTGCCAAGAAAACCACAAAAGGGTCATGAAGAGTCAGACACAACTGAAAAATGACTGAACAAAATGGTACAATGGAAAGACTACTTGTTTGGAGTGAGAAGACTTTGATTCAAATATGCCTCTGATGTTTACTACCTGTATGACCTTGGTCAGGTGACTTAACCTCTTTGAACCTCAGTTTCCTTGTCTCTAAAGTGATGGGATTGGGCTAGAGAACCACCGCGCTTCCTTTTAGCTTTAGATGCATAATCTCATAATCCTTCCCTATTTGAGAAGCCAAATGGCAAAGTGGATAGAGCTCTGGGCCTGGAATGGGGAAGACTTGAGTTCCAACCTGGCTTCAGAGCTGCCTCAGTTTCCTTATCTGTAAAATGGGGATAATAATATCATGTGTCCCATGGAGTTATTGTGAGAGGGTCAAATGAGATAACATTTGTAAAGTGCTTTGCAAATTTTAAAGCGCTATTTAAATGCTAGCTAACTAAAAACAAGCACATTTAGACCCAGTGACAGAAATTCATTAAAACTAAGTTAAAAGGGCAGCTAGGTGGCACAGCAGATAGAGTACTGGAACTGGAGTCAGGAAAACTCATCTTCCTCAGTTCAAATCTGGCCTCAGACTAGCTGTGTGATGCTGGGCAAGTCATTTTAACCCTGTTTGCCTCAGTTTCCTCATCTGTAAAGTGAACTGGAGAAGGAAATGGCAAACCATTCCAGTATGTCTGCCAAGAAAATCCCAAATGGGGTCACAAAGAGTCAGACACAACTAAAATGACTGAATAATGTTAATAGGAAAGTTAGAAGTGAAGTGCTATCAAACCTGGAAGCCGAAGAGGAGCCGAGGGGAAAGCACTGTGCCTTGGAGTGTGCTGCTTCCTTGTGCCTGCATGGTTTTAGATCACATATAGGCATGTACAGGGATAGCTCTGGAGACACGTGGCTCTCCTTGATTGTTCTCATGTGTATGATTCTATCTCAGAAGAATCCAGTGATTCATTCATTAGTGAACATCTGTTGGACACCTAACATGTTCAGGGTCTACCTTTCTAAACTTACCATGCATTGTTCACCTCTCTGCTTTCTTCATTCCAGCTAAATAGGGCTGCCTGATGTTTCCCATACACAACATTCCATCTCCCATCTTTGCCTTTGAACATTCTATCACTCATACCTGGATTGCACTCCCTCCTCAATTCTATTTTTTAAAGTCTCTAGGTTCCTTCAGGGTTTAACTCAAGAACTTCCTGTTATGTGGGGTCTTTCCTGAATCTCCTACCTTCTGTTGTCCTTACAAGGAAATTACCTTGTCTTTGCTTCGTATACATTCTGTGTTTACTTGTAGGTGGACTTACTCTTTATATTGGCACATGTTTGTCTGGCCGCTGGCGGCATGGTATCTTGAGTCCTGGGCCTGGAGTCAGGAAGACCCGAACTCCTGTCTGACCTCAGACACTTATTGTGTGACTCTGGGCAAGATATTTAACCTCTGTGTGCCTCAGTTTCCTCATATATAAAAGTGAGATAATAGAACCTACCTCTCAAGGTTTTGTGAAGACCACAACAGGAAATTCTCTTTGTTATTTTTCCTTCTCTTGCAACTTTTCTGTTCCACTTTCTTCACCTGTAAAACAGAGAATAAAACCCCCCAAGGTTGTTATGAGGACCAAATGAGGTAAATATTTGTAAAGCACTTTTAGCACAGTGTCTGGCACACAGTAACCAGATTAATAATAATAAAAGCTTGTTCTCCACCTCCCCCACCCCTTTAGGATTTAAGCTCTTTGAGGTATGTTTGGTTTGTTTGTTTTCCTATTCCAGCACCAAGCACAATGACTGACACATAATAAATAATTGCTGATCGACTGATGCTCTGAAGGATGGAACATGAACAGAAATGGTCATCAATCTCAAGATGTTTGTAATTTAGTGTAGGGGAGAATATGTACCCACATAAAACTATTGAATGTGGGAGATGATGGGTGCCATTAAGAGATGTCTGAATAAAATGGACATGGAGTTTATGTGTCCAATGTGTTGCCAAGTCTTGTAGATTCTACTTTGCAGCATCTTTCATTTATGTCCCCTACTGTCCCCTGATACCGCTGTCACTGTGGTGCAGGCCCTCATCACCTCGGGTTTGGACTATTGCAATAGTCTGTCTGTCTCAAGTCTCTCCCCACTCCAGCCTATCTTCCATTCAGCTGTCAGACTGATCTTTCTCAAGTGCAGGTCTGACCATGTCACCCCCTTCCCTCCACTCAAGTCAGTAAACTCCATTGGTTCCCTGTAACCTCCGAGATCAGGTGTAATCTGGCTCCCTCCTACCTTTCTAGTTTTCTTGCGCCTTTCTTCACTCCATGTGCTCTGTTATCCAGGGACACAACCTCCTTAGTATTCTTCAGAAAAGGTACACCTTCTCCTGACTGTGCCTTTTCACTAGCTCTTCTCCCACTCCTTCCCCATGTCTAGACTGCTTTCCCTCCTCATCTTTACCTCCTACCTTCCTTTACTTCCTTCAAATCTCACCTAAAGTTCTACTTTCTGCAGAAAACCTTTCCTAGGTCTCCTTAGTGCTAGTGCCTTCCCTTTGAGATGACCCCCAATTTATCCTGTATCTTATGTGTACATAGATATTTTAATGTTGTTTTCCCAATTCGAATGCAAGCTTCTTAAGTGCAATGATCACATTTTTGCCTTTCTTGACATCCCCAGAACTTAGCATAGTTCTTAGCACATAGCAGGTGCTTAATAAATGCTTATTGACTTGGTTTCAGAGGGAGCTTGCAATTCTGATCTTCTGTGATTCTGTAATCAGCTTTGTTCAGCTCTTCCTCTCACGATAGGAAATTATATATATTGTTACTTGGTCTCTGAAAATGTTGGAGTCTCAGCAGACCTCATTATGAGAAGGAAAGGCCACAGGAGACCCTACAGGATAGGTTTAGAATCAGAGTTTTTTCCTACCTTCTCCTAGGAGTGTGCCTTGCTAGTGCCTTCACAAGGCACTTCGAGAGTGACCCATGCTATTTTATAAATTCAGAAAAGTTGCAAGAAGAGGAAAAATAACAAAGAGAATTTCCAACTCTGTTGGAAAGTACTAGTCTGAAGAGCAGGAATAATTGTGTTAACAGTGTGCAGCCTGGGTTCTCTTTCCCACAGTAAGGCATGGTTTTGGATTGGCATTGAAAATAACTTTCAAGTCACTGAATTTGAAGAGGTTCAACAGAAGTGAGGGGAAATTCAGCTTGTGGTAGAATAGGGAAAGGGGCTAATTTGAGGGTCCTAGCTTGGGGGGAAAGTGAGGTGGATAGTTGGAAGAAACTTTGCCATCCATACTTAATTTTGTCCCTGAACCAGGGAAGGATCAGGAAAGTGTAACTCAGTTTACACTGGTCCTGAGAAAAACCTGTAAGGATAGCTGTTGGTGAGTTAATTGTTAAGTTTTTCCTTACATTGTTTTTTACCTAACTAAATTTTTTTTTTTAAATTTTTAAATTTTTGTCGAATTTATTATTTTTTTTTGAGAAAACAGCCTCGGAGTGGATCCCCTAGACAAGAGTACCCCTAGGTTCAAGGTATGTTATGACTCCAAATTCACTTAAAATCATAGTAAGATGATGAGTCAGTAATATGAGTACCAGATTCCAATCTGCCTATCTAGATGTAGTAGGAGGCAAAGATATGTCTAGATAATCGAAAAGCATCTACTGAACATCCAGGCAGGGTATGGTAGTGAGGTAAATATCTCTATAGTAAGTAGTTGGTACCTTTTTTTTTTTTCGGTCTGGACCTATAATTCCATTGGAAATAAGAAACCTACTAGTGAGTGAACGCCCTCTACCAATGAAGATCAGCACCTGTTCTATAAATTATCTTGGGGAGGTGCATGTGGGCACTGAGAGGCTAAGTGAATTGGCCCTGGTCTCATAGCTAGTAGATATCTGAGGCAGAAACTGAACCCAGATCATGTTGACTCTCAGGCCAGCTCTCTGTTCATTATGCCCTGGCTGCCTTTTGGAGTTACATGTATGTAGAACTTAAAAGAAAGCAGGTCAATTATATTAGTGTAGGTGGAGCATGTCTATTGTGATTTATTTAGAGAAAATCTAGTTTTCAAATCTATTGACTATAAATATCTACTTTAATATAATTACTTGATGGGTTGTCAATGTACATTCTGTTACTCATACTTTTTGTTTATTTCTGTTTTTTAAATATTTTAGTAATGTTTTGTAATTTTTTTTCCACTCTAGCAATATTCTGGTCCCCATACCTCCTGTAGACCACTACTTTTTGCAAAGAAAAACTAAGTAAAACTGACTAGCTTGGCCAGTATGTTTGATTGTTTATGTAGCAGTCACTATCCATACTCCCATGTTTCTATTGAAAGGAAGGAGGCTAGTTTCACCATTTCTCCACCAGAACCAATATTGTATTTCTCAGATTTTGCATATATAGGAAGACCTTTGCAACCCAACACTTAACAATGTTCCTGAGCTAGGGAAGGTTCAGCAGAGGGTAACAGCTTACCAACTGGTGCTGAGAGAAACCCAGATGATAACTTTTGGCAATGTTAACTATTAGGAAATTTCCCCTTATATTGAGCTAAATTGTTTATGGTTGATTTGAGAGAATAGACATTGAAACAGATGTTGCACGTGAGACATCCTCCTACCTCAACTCACAGAGTGAATCCTTCAGTCAAGACTACCCCAGAGTCGAGGTGTCTTATGAGTTTATAGCCACTCATAAACACAGCAGGACAGTAAATTAGTAATATGAGTACCATACCTTGGACTTCCAGTCTGGATATAGTAGGCTGCAATGATAAGTCTAGGTAATTGCTGATTATCCATCCAGGCAAGTTGTAGTAGAACTCAGGGGTGGATAGTTCTCTTCTAGGTAGTTGCTACTATTTTTCCCCTAAAATCTGGACCTGTAATGCCATTGGAGTAGAGAACTCTTACCAGTGAGGAAAGTCCCTCTGCCAATGGGGATCAACCACTCTTCTGTAACTAGGAAGGGGGGGACCTGTGACATTCCAAGGCATCTCATTCCATTTTGGAATAGCTTTCGTTGGGAACAAACTTTTCTTGACATAAAACTTTATAAGCTCTTACAACCCCTATCCAATTCTTTTAGTTTGCTCCCCTCCCCCTTCTAATTTGCTGGATTAGAACAAATCTAATCACTTTTTATATGACAGTTTTTAAAATACTTGAAATGAGCTATGTTATTCCCCTCATCTTTTTTTTTTCCCACGCTAAGTAGCCCTTTTCCTCCAAATTATCATCATTTGGCATGGACTCAAAATCCATATTCTGCTTGCTTTCCTTTGGACATTTTTTGGTTTATCAGTGTCTTTCTTAAAATGAAATTTGATTAGCTTTTTTTGGTTGCCATATCTAACTTTTGACTCAGGTTGAGCTTTTGATTCACTAAGACCCCTACATCCTTTGCAGACTAACTGCTACCTAGGCCATACCTCTTTCATCATGTACTGATGAAGCTTACATTTTGAACTCAAGAAGCAGACTTTGCCCCCTGACTACTTAAAAGATTGTCAGTAAAGTTTGTGTATACTTTTGTATAAGTATAGTAGCCAAAAAACCAATATGGTGTGAGATTGGCACAAGGGAAATGTGTCTTGTCTTTGTCTTCCTCAGAGAGTGAGGACCTCTAGGTAGGGAAGTTTGTTAGTTGATATTTCTCTCTGAATAGGCAGAAAGGAACTAGGGAAATGACCTGATATGTTTAGATTACTAGGGATGACAGCCACTGACTTTACTTGGGCTACTACTGATATTTCTCAAATAGGTGCCCTATTTCCCTATCTGTGCTTAGGCAGCTGGTGCCTCTGCCTGGAATTCCTATTCCTTCCCTTTCCCTACTTTGATACCTACCCATGTATCCTAAAGTTTAAATGTTGACTCCTCTAGTTTTCTCTGATTTTGTTTTCTCTCTGTTCTCTGAACTCATTTGACACACTTTTATTATACTTTCATATTATATCTAGTATCCTAGTTACAGCGTAGAGAGGCAATATGGTGTAGACCACTGGATAGGTGCTCTAACCTCTAAGCCAGGAAGACCTGGGATCAAAGCCTGTCTCAGCCACACATTGGCTTCACCTTTTAGTTATCTAGGCAGAAAACTCTCTAAGACTATAAGTTGCAGAGAAGGTGCCATTCAACATTGGTAGAGGGAGTTATTTTTTTTAATTAGAATTGTTTTTATTTATTACTAAGTTTCAACACCAAAGAGAAATTTCCATACATAAAAACATGCAAAAATAGAACTATATATGAAACTATGAATTCTACATCATACCGTTTGCTTTAAATATAATTCTATACTTTCATTTCAAAACAGTTCTGCTTGTCATCTTAGTAGCTGAATTTAGAGGGAGTTATTTTAATCCAGGAGTTTCCTATATCAATGAAATTATAGGACAAATCCTTATTCCTATGGCATCCACTTGTGTACATGTCCTGTCCCTCTGACTAGCCTATACTTTTCTTTCTTTTTTTGTGTGGAGGCAATTGAGGTTAAGTGACTTGCCCAGGGTCACACAGCTAGTAAGTTGTCTGAGGCCAACTTTGAACTCAGGTCCTCCCGATTCCAGTGCCAGTGCTCTATCCATTGCACCGCCTAGCTGCCCCTAGCCTATACTTTTTAGAAGAGCAAAGATGGTCTCATTCTTTATATTTCGCACAATATTTTACACAAAGTAGATACTCAGTGCACATGTATTGAATGAATGAATATGCCTTTGTTATTTCAGTCAGTCTATCCTTGATTATCTACATATGGGTTACATGCAATTTTAAATGTGGAATGACTCTTTTTTTTTTCTACTACCTAGCACATACTTCATAGTGATTTCTCTTCTTCTCTGCTCGGGTAACATACACCTTTAGGAAAATTAAACTAGTACAAGCATTTGCTTAAGAAAGTAAAATGTAATTCTTCAATTTGTTACAAAATCATTTAATACATTCCCATTCTAAATAGGATATTTTTTTGCTCCTTTGCTCCTCTTACCCCTTCTCTCCACTCATTGACTCAGATCCTTAACAAGCTAAATGTATTACTCACTTGCCCAAGACATTTTTATTATGCTCAGTATTATGTAAAAGTTGTCACTAAGAGAAACAGAAAGCATTTTATCCGGAACTGTATACTTGCTACATTTTTGAAATGATTTGATTGATATCATGTTCTTTGCTTACTACCTTTCTTTTTATATTCTCACGGCACAGCCTCATTTATTTAATGTTGCGAAGTGAAGATATTTGTTTTGCATTTTGTACACAGGGAAAAGGAGCCTCAAGAGTAACGGAAATGAACAAAGCATCTTTCCAGGGATAACAGCTGTTGTTTGTAACTTCCGAGGCCAAATTTAGCCATGAATAAAAGTGACCGTTTTCCTTCCAGGTGAAAGTAGACAATGATTTCAGTTATGAATTTTACAATAGTAGCTGGTCTTATATAAAACACGAGGAGACTCGTTTTACATCAAATAGTGGACATCGGTATGAATCAAGTAAAAATGAGAACTGAAATGAAAAGGTTAGTAGAAATTGATAGAATATATTGAAGCCAATGGGGTGAGAAAAGTTTCCTTTAACAAAAGTCTACTGGTGCCACTAGCAAGTGGTATTTTCCCACTAACTGAAATATGATGTTTCTGATGGATCATTAACTTATTTTTTAGCAAAAATTAACTTAATAAAAGGTAAAGTTCTCATTTTTGTCAAAAATGAATGTATCCTACTATGAAGGAGATGAAATAGTCTATTCTTTGAACATACCTATTACTAAATTGCACTGATGAGGAATTTATTTATAATTTGATTCCCTTATTAAAGATTCTGTACTTGTTCAATTTCTTGGGTTTTTTTTTTTTTTACAGAAAATTGGTGCATTTGAAAAAGTTTCCCACTAGAGAAAACTCCTTAACTTTATAGTTGAAGCTACTAAGATTCTCCTAGCCCTTATAAAGTAAAGAAATTCATGGTCACTCACTGCACCTTTTAAAGTCACTTCCGCAAGAAAATTGTAATTAGTTTCTAACTGGTGTGTGCATCAACATAACCAGGAGATGTTAATTGTGTTGGACAAAATAAACTTTGAGGCTAACGAGGTTTTTGAAAAGTCTAGGATATGGACTTTTCCTCAGAAATCTGAAGCACTTCTGAAACACTTGATAATTGAATGTTCTTGAGTCTCTTAGGCATCTATCCTGGGAAAAATAAATGAGATGAGTTGAGCTAATATCTATGTGCTTTTTTTGCTTAGACATTTTTTGGGGGTAATTATTGTTCATAATGTGAATATTTTATAGCACATTTGCAGATAGTCACTTCCCTAATAATGCGAGCCAAAAGAGAGCATTTGCTACTTGAGTATGTGATGGTGGGGTGAATGAATGAACTAGCAAAATGGTTTATTTTTTTGTGGACTAATAAAAATTTTAGGACAGGCAGCTGGTGACTCAGGAGATAGAGCACTGGGCCTGAAGTCAGGAAGACCTGAGTTCAAATCCAGCCTGAGACTTTCTAGCTGTATGACCTTGGGCAAGTCACTTAATCTCTGTTTGACAAAATGATCTACTGGATCCGCTGGAGAAGGAAATGGCAAACCACTCCTCAAATAAGCTCATGGAGGTTCAGATACGACTTAACAACAAAAAACTTTAAACTTTGGTGGACCACTATTGGTTACAAAGGGGATTCTGTATAGTATAGATTTACCTTGGACATGATTTAGTTACTGAAGTACCGAAAGGACCTTTTTATTTCACCCTTAGAATATTCTGTTCCCCAAGGTACAGCATCAGAGTAAATATCTTTCAGATTGTTTTAATACTTAATGAGTTTAGTCCATATACATTAACTGAGTGACTCCGTGCTTCCCTTCCAAGTTTGAGAAGGAATACAATTTACCCTCCAAGGTCATGGAAATCATTTAAGGAAAAAACATTGTCTCCATTCTACTCAAGGATTCTTTGTGGAGGATAGAATTCCAGAAGACTCCTTAATTGCAGTATCCAGAAGGGTCAATTGTGGAAGACCACAGGGAATCAGGAACAGGGTTGATAGAGGATGGAGAGAGGGGTGAGGTGCATGTCAGGGATGGACCACTCTAATTTATTTTTGTTTTTCCTTTAGAGTTATCAACTGATGGTTATCCAGAACAGTGTTGAAGTAGCTCAGTTCATTAATAACCAACCAGAATTTTTAAATCTCACTGAACTCTTTTGGAAAGATCTCTTACACCTCCTTTCTCTATATGACTATAGTTCACACCGAAGGATAATTGAATTGTATGGGACTCATTATCTGCAGTCTGGGTCCCTAGGAGGAGAGTACAAAGTTCCCTTTTATATGGACACAGACAAAATGAAGCAAGATGGTACGATTATTATAATTGTGCTGTTATTCTGTACTTAGTTGCATATTATTTCCCCTCCTGTGCTCTGTGAACTGGCCCAAACTGGCATCTTCTCTGTTTATCACAGACAATACTCTTATTTCCCATTTCTGTGCCTTTGTATGATCTGTCTTACATGCCTGGAATGCTGTCTTTTCTGATGAACCAATATCCCGTGAAGTAATGTTATATGACAGAAGAATAAGTAGTGTTCAAAGTCTTATCTTCATAAACCTAAGAATTTTAGGGTTGTCAATCACTATCTCTTAAAGGACAAAGTTGTATTCACCCCAAATCATAAACACATGTGTTTTCTGTGGAAACATCTGGATTTAGTAGGATGAGGACTTGTGCAGCACCATGTCCAAATTCTTCTTTCCAAATATCCAGGAGAAAGTTGTACTACTTGACTAGTATAAAATCGCCCTACCAAGAGAAATTGGGGAGAAACCACATTTTATACCACTCTCCTACATTAACCCTATTCTATCTAGACTGGTTTATTTTCTTTTTCCTACATATGCCTTCTTTCCCACCTCTGGCTCTTTTGCTCACAATTTTTCCTGCCAGGGATGCCCTCACTTCTCCTTTTTATCAAGATAATCCTATCAATTTTTATAAGTCAAGATTATTCCCATTTTCTTCGTAAAGCCTTCTCTGGCTACCTTAGTTAGAAACAAATTCTTTATCCTCAGGATTTCTATGAAATGTGTTGTTTGTATTCCTCATCTGACATTTATTTAGCACCTGATATAATTGGTCGTATTTGTCTTCTCTCCCCAGCTAATCTGGAACCTCTTTCAGAGCAGGAATATTTTCTTATATTTCTATACAACCTCCAGAGTGCATGATAGTAGGTGCTCAATAAATATTTATTGATTAATTTCTATCTTCCTTATCTAACAAGATTGACTCTGAAGTTCTAGGACTCACTTTGCTTTACCCAACCCTTTCTCCTTCATGACTGGTACCTTGTCCCAGATTCTTATATATCCAAGAATGTTATTTTGTCCTTTTCTTGCTATGATACCTTCACTTGTTGGTACTAGTTTGCTTTTTGATTTCTTGGTTCAACTCCTATGATTAAGAAGCAACAGTAAACTCATGGGAAGGGTGTGAAACCTGGTCAGATTTTCATTGGACCCTATCACTCCTCAGATGAACTGCATTCTGAGACATTTATTTATTATTCTTTCAATGTATTTTTTACATTTTTTAATGACCAAAGTTGGCACAGAAGCAAAACAATTTTTTCCTAGGCTACTACATTTCAATGTTTCCTTAAAACCTCATTCACAGATTGTCCTTAGCTTATTTTAAGAGGTCATCTTCTTCTCCATTTTAAAAGTAATGAAAAGTACTTGTTTTTTGGCCTTACAACTGAATGACAACATTCCAAGATTAGCCATTTTGCTCTCTTTAAATTAAACTTTTTTAAAAGTACATTTTAAAAATTTTCTTAAATCTAAATTCTCTTTCTCACTCATTGAGAAGGCAAGAGAAAAAAATACAAATATGCAGATTTCTGCGTTATCCATGTTTTTACAGAAACCAAGAAAAAGAAATGTGCCTTAATTTGCACTCTGAATCTATCAGCTCTCTATTTGGAGGTGGATGGTATATTCCATTATGAGTGCTTTGGAATTGTGGTGGGTCATTGCGTGGATCAGAATTACTAAGCCTTTCAAACTTGTATATCTTTACAATATTGCTGTACTGTATAGATTATTCTCCTGATTCTGCTCTTTGCACTTCGCATCAGTTTAAATAGGTCTTCCTAGGTTTTTTCTGAAACCATCCACATCATCATTTCTTATAGCACAATAGTATTCTTTAACATTCTTATACCATAATTTGTTCAGCCATTCCTCAGTTGGTGGGCATCCTCTCAGTTGCCAATTCTTTTCCATTACAAAAAGCACTGCTTTAGATATTTTTGTACATTTTAATATTGGTTTACAATTTACAAAATGATTTTCATATGCATTATTTGATTAGTTGAGATGTCCCAAGTAGTAATGGCCATAGAGGAAGGGAAAAACAAAACAAGTGAAGTCTTAATACAGAAAGTTAATTATATATTTTTTTTCTTCCAAATTTTAGCTTTCTTGACATGCAGGAATGTACCTCACAAACCTGGAATTTTGTTGTTGTTAAAGTATCTAAGCAGAAATGCAAGGAACTTATTGAGTTATTAAAGTTGGCTTCAGGTGAGTTCAGTGCTTTCACTAATTTGCCTACTAACTTTTAAAAATGTTTTATAATATGATTAATGTTTGTAAAAGTGCTATGAAAAGGTGAGAAGTATGTATCCTCTTGATAATTCACATTCAGTAACTGCCAGAGGTCTGTCATATCCAGTTTTTTCTAACTGGAGGTAAAGGAATCAGTTTGTTAGCATTTTCTCTCTGTCTCTGTTTCTTTCTGTCTTACTGTCTATCTTGTTCTTAGTGTTTATTTCATATTTGAAACTTTTCAACTCTTGAAGGGATATTAAACTTGGTAGAGCTAAAGAAAAACATTAGCCAATGAACAGTAATAATGAGGCACCCTTGTTTAGGCTAGAATGATGGAGATTTAGCCCAGTACATGAGGGCACCCATACCCACAAGATTCTTCTGTTAATCTTTCCCCTACAATCCTTTCTTGAATAATCTACTTTATGGTTAGCATTGATAGCAGGGATTTGCTGGGTAACAATGAAGAATATATTGGATAAGAAGACTCCAGAGGATCACTTGTTTCCTTCTTTCCTCTAAAACACAAGTGCATGAAGACAGATTAATAATTGAAATCATTCTTTATGTTAAAAAATACAATTCGAGCTGAAACAATAAATTCAGTGAGCCTTTTATTCTGTTCCTGTTAAGAAGTCCCATTTCTATGAGGACTTGACACATTCCTTCTTTTGCCCAATGTTTTCCTTAAGCTTCAGCATCCTTTGGTCTCCTTCCCTTCACAGGAATCATTCCTCAGTCTGAATCCCTGCACACCAACTATAGGTCTGCCTCTTGCTCTTACCCTGGGACCTTTCCAGCAAGGGATTTTAAATAGACTTGCATAGATGTTTTTCCTTTCTTGATTTCATCTATAGAGATGCATCCTTTCTGTTTCTAATGAGATGCACTGTGGTTTAGTCAATAAAGAGCCAGCTTTGAATCCAAAAAGATTTGGATTCAAGTCTTATCTCTCTCATGTAATAGCTATGTGACCCTACACAACTCCCAGACAACTCCCAAGGTTGGCGAAGTTCAGGAAACCTCCCTTCTCTGTCTAGAAGGCTAGATTTCCAGATAATGCTGCCTAAAGAATGCAAAATTCACTTTCCTTTGAAGGAGTTTGGGGTACATGAATATTGTCTATGGACTAATCTCTTGAGCCAAGTGGGCATACATGGTCTGCCTCTGCCATATGCTTTTTAAAAAGTTTAACTTAACTTTTTCAATGAACAAAAATCTGTTTTCTCTACTTCCTACCTCACATCCCCACTCTCATTGGAAAAAAAGGAAAATAAAATCTTTGCAACAAATATTCATGGTCAAGTAAAACAAATTCCCACGTGGGCTACATCCAAAAAAATATTTGTCTCATTGTGTACCCTGAATCAGTCCTTTGCCTTTCTGTCAGTAGGTGGTCAGCTTGTTTCATTGTTGGTCCTCTGAAATTTTGGTTGGTCATTGTGCTGATCAGAATTCTTGACTCTTTCAAAGTTGTTTGTCTCTACGATGTTGTTATTGAATAATGGGTCTTCTGATTCTTTTCGCTTTACTATGCATCATTTTAGATCTTCTGAAACTATCTTTTTATAATTTCTAATGGTATAATAGTATTCCATTAAATTCATATCCCATAATTTGATTGATTACTACCCAATTGATAGGTACCCCCTTAGTTTCCAATTCTTTGCTACTTACCAAAGAGCTGCTCTAAATATTTATGTACCGATAGGTTCTTTGCCTCTTTCTTTCTTTAGGCTCCTTGGGGGTATAGGCCTAGTACTGGTATCACTGAGTTACAGAGTCTGCACAGTTTACTTTCACATTCAAGGACATGTGAAAGGTTGTATCCACCTATGTCTTGTGCTTCTGCTGTGATCTGCTGTTTGAAGAACAAAACTGTACATGGGCACGGGGCTACCCAAACTCCTCTGAGAACAGATTTTCTCTGTTGCCTTCTGGTCTGTCTTCTCAAAGTCCAAGAGAGAGCAAGAGATAGAGAGATAAGGTCTCACAGCTTGGTTTTTAGTGCATAATGAGAAACAACTCCTCTGACAAGTGTCTATCCTTTGAGTCTCAGTCAGCCAATCATCAGGAGTTCTGAAGAAGTTTGTGGTGGAGGGGTGCTCAACACCCCAAAGTACCAACATGCCAGGTCCTGCTGAAAGAATTTGACTCAAGCCTTCTCAGCCAAGGGAAAAGACAAAGTTTATTAAGGGTTTGCCATAATGGGTTGTCTTAAAAAAATCGTACCCCTTGTGATGCCTGTTTTCACCAGCCGGCCAGATTCGATTACTGAGCTAGATTGAATCTGAGCGCCTTCAAGGAGGCAAGATGAGACTTTTTTACACAAAGATTGTAGGAGGGACCTAGGGTGGTCTTGAGTAGTCTGGGATGACTAGAGGAGGGGTTTAGAGTGGACTAGGGTGACTGGGGTGAGGTCAGA